>OVAP01000944.1:0-28185 GCA_900406295.1 Aurinia saxatilis
AAGTACATCCAAAGACATGAAAATAGCTCAAATTTGGCTTCTTTCCTTTCATATATGCCCATTCTTAATTATATGGAGATGTCATACTTTATTCGGTCCTGCTAACTAGTCTTTTTTCTTTTGTCAACGGTTCTACTAGCTAGAAATTCATAATTCCAAATTATTATATAGAAAACTTTCTTATATAGTTTTGCATGTTATGGGTTCATTTTATTTCAGCATTTATAGTTTTGCAACAACTTTTTTTTAACTTAAGAACGTGAAAGAAAAATATAGTTGATTAACTTGAAAGAAAAAACAATGTTTTATATGATTAAACATCAAATCTTATTGATGATGTTTGCTATTTATTTTCTGTAGTCAGTGAAGATGATGTTGATATCAAAAGATTAACCGGTTTTTCCATACATGTAATGAAGATTAATAACTCTGTTTTTTTATTGATTTTGTAGATAGACATGTACTATGACCACTCAATCTATTTCACTATGAACTTTTTGTCTCTTCATTTTACGTTATGAACTATTCGATTTTATAATTTAATACACAAACTTTATGTACTCTTCATACATGATCAAATAAAATTATATTGATCCTAAACCAAATAATTAGCGAATCTAAATCATAAATTTGCAACTAAAATTAAAACACTAATGGATAAGAGAGTATTTAATCTAAAATCATGAATTAATATTTTATATTGAACTCTTTTAGTAGAGAATTATAAAATCCTTAAATAACATCGTATTCTCGACCGGTTAGGTGAAACAAAGCGGGAAGGTTAATCTAAAATAGTGATTTAATACCTTAGTAGAATGACGTGGGGTTGGATATAATAATGAAGTTTCTTACTATAAAAAAATCACGGTCATGCAAAAAGTTGTTAACTAGCATATCACATAAATAGCAAACACTATGCATCATAGACATTTTAAAACAACATGACAAAAAATTTTCCGAAAACTATACTACAATTACCAAACTAATTATGAAAAACAAACAAAAATATTTTCTTCGGAATCTCAAGAATAAAACATATATGTGTATAGTTCCGATCAACCACTAGTTATAATATAAAAAATAGACTAAATGACCACATTAGATGAGTAAAAATTTGTGTATCCCATGATTAATCAATAAATTAGTAATTTTATACCAAGTGTCTGATTTAGTCTCTGGAAAATGTATTCTTTTGTAGGTTGTGACTGCAAGGGACTGCAAACCCTTCAAAATGGTATACCATGTTACAAGTTGAACAATGTACGATCAATATATAATTGATAATTATATACGATAAATATATATATATTGAGATATTTGAATCGACCAATGATAAGGAGAAAAGGGAGCGCAGTCTCCGGTAAGTAGTCTACCATATACATTGACACCTTGTAGTATTATATTCAGCTAGTTGAAATTTTTATAATTAATAATGTGCGAGAAGTACTTTAATACTACACAGCTATGACATTACGGTCAATGATTCATCGCGTCGTGCACCACAATCTATAGCATAATCCCTTATCAATAATGGTTCGTCAATTTATAATATTTCATCTTACCTTACTTTTTATAGATTAACATATATAGAGCACAAAATACGAGATTTGGTATGATTTTGTTTCACGAGGCTGTTTTACTATTTTCCAAACTCGAATCCGCCCGGCCTATCAGATCAGTCGAAAGCCGGTACGCGATCTGACCACCAGTATTCTAATATTGGAATGATCCAATCAAAACCAGAATATAACACCTGTCTTTCGAATCCATTGTTCTTCCTTACGTATTACTCCCATTGGCCAAGTTGTTTACGTATCACATAGGAGAAAGGGTAATTGTGGTGCAAAAAAAATTCAAATCGACATTAATCAAATTGTTAATATCTCATTTCATCGTCGAACAACTTTAAGATCATTGGCAGCATCGTTGGAATTAAGCAGTTCGTCTTTGTGTCGACGTATACAAGAAGGGATCATTAAACGACATACAAAAGCCATCAAAACATCTTTAAATGAAGGTAATATCCGAGCCCGACTAGAATTTTGTGTCTCTATGCTCGACAATACCACTTTGCCCTATGATCCAAAGTTTGTTGGTATGTACAATACTATACATATCTATAAAAAATGGATTTATATGACAAAAAGACAAATATTATTTGCTTCCTATGGAAGAAGAGCCCCTACGGACGTGTCAAAGTAAAAATTACATTGGAAAGGTAATATTTTTAGCGGACATGACTCGCCCAAGATCTGATGGAGAAGGAAATGAGATATTTTACGGAAAAATAGGAGTGTTTCCATTTGTCACAATGCAACCAGCTCAGAGAAGAAGTAAAAACCGAAAAGCGGGAACTATGGAGCTAAAGGCGATGACCTCCGTAAGGAGAGAACATATTAAAGATTTTTTAATCAAAAAAATTTTCCCGAGAATTCGTGAAAGATGGCCAGAAGAGGATTTTGGGGAAACTATTTTCATTCAACAAGATAATGCAAAGACACACGTTGATCTGAGTGATAGAGAATTTCGAGCAACCGCTTCTCTAAACAGGTTTGATATTCGTTTGGTGTACCAACCAGCAAATTCACTGGACCTTAATATTTTAGATCTTTGGTTTTTTAATGCCATTCAAGCACTCCAACACCTAGAGTGCCCGAAGACGATACATGAACTTGTTTGGGCAGTAGAAACTACATTTGATGAATACCCTTCAAAACAAGTGAACCGGATTTTTTTGACTTTGCAATCGTGCATGGAAGAGATTATGAAAGTTCGAGGTTCTAATAGGTATAAAATCCAACACTCTTCGGAAAGAGAAGGCAATTTACCTATACAATAGCCTTGTGATCCTATTATAGTACAAAATGTAACAAAATATTTAGTTGCTTGAATTTTATTATTTTATTATATGATTTTATTTTCCGATACATTTTCTATTTTTCCTCATAATATAATGCAGAAATAATCATAAAATACCCAAACAAAACAAGGAAAAATATTTAGGAAAACAAAGATAAATAAACAAAACATAAATCCTTAAAATACTTAGGCAAATATATCTTCAGTATGTCCAAATTAATTCCTTGAAATTCATGAACATGATGAAGCTCCACATCATCATCATAAGTTTTGTTCAAATCGAAACTCTTCGTACTTGATTGCACATAACGTGATTCACTTTCTTCTACGTATAACTTGTTCAAATCAATGTCTCTAATAATATTGGATTCGATCGTGGAGTGAATATTTTTTATGTGGCCTCTTTCATCTTTTTGTCTTTTTCTTCACTCACTTTTGTCTTAAATGGAGAAAAATGAGTTTATGAAAAAAGGAAATATAAAGAAGACATAGTAGTTAAAGATGTATGGAAAGTTGTACTTGACTTTTCTTTTACCTTTATAATCATGTATAATAAATTTATACGAGGACCGATAAAATCATTACTGATGTTGTAAAAGAAAATAGTAAAAATCAATCTTTGTGAATCAGAAGAAAAAATCCAGAAAATCAATCTTTCTAAAAGGGAGGAAATATTGTACAATTGTCGATAACCTTAACAACACCCACCCGCAGGGGCAGCATCATTGTATTGCTACTTGGGCTAATATTGGAATGATCCAATTAAACAAGTATTTTAATTTTCTATTTTCATTCAAGAAACTTGGTTTGATCGGTTAGATTGGTCTAAGTAGCCATACAATGATGCTGCCGGATCGGTGTCGGTATGAGAATAACCACTCATACCAAGTATAGAGTGCACCACCCTTGATGCCCAACCAAACTTGAACTCGAAGAACTTCAAAAACACACCCAACCTCAAGCCCAAAATCGCTAAGAAATACATTAAAGATCACTGAAACACAAACATTTATACACGGATACACTTTACAAGCATCCAGAATGCTGATACAACAATATGAATAGTATTGTAACAATTGGGACGAATTTAAATCTGGTTCTAAGCTTCACCTACATCACCTTTCCAGGCAAGCTTATTTCGAGTTCTTCCCTAATATATATAACATTTTTCTCCAGCAATAATCTCATCCTGGAACATTTTTATTTACTACATACACATAAAAAACAAATACCTTCTTAAGAAGTTTCCCACACCTTGTAGTCTCTGCCTTCCACGGCCAGAGACCAATTTATAGATCCGCTTGGTGGTTCGTAATGCCCTGGTCCGATCTTCATTGCGACCTTTTCATCTATTATGGCAGCATAGACATCTCTCTCCACCTTGTCTATTTTGACCTTTATATTTTAAGAAAACAAAGAAAGTTGGTTTCAGAATCGTCAGCATTTCTATGTTCAGAGATTGTGAGTTCTTGAAACTACTTTACCTCACTCCGACAGTGGATTTTATGCCTATTCCTGAGAGAGAGAAGAGAAGCAATCTCAGAACGGTAATCTGAGAAGATATGGTCAAAGAAAACTGCTGGTGTTCCTGGATGAGTCAGGATGTAAGCATATCCTTGCATTTCCTTCCCTCCTGGGAATCTCCAGTGACCCTTCATAAGTAGGGAAACTTTTACGTTTAAGAAGGATCCAAAAAAGAAACTTGAGTATATTAAAATTGGTGAGAAACAAAAACCTGAGTAGAGCCAGTGTCATGATTCTCGATGAATGTTACAGCACGAGAAGGCCACCATCCAACTACACCAGGAGGCTTACCTTTTGGGTCTGAGAGTCTCCAATATTCACATTTTTGAAGGGCCTAGACACAGCAAGTTTATCGGATCTCAGACACCCAAAACAAAATGTTATATCAAACGCTACAAGATGGATATTATTTAGTACCGTGTGAAGAATTCCTTTGGTTGTGACATCAAATGCACCGGCAGTTCCATTGGTTGCATTAATCCAGTCAACAATCCTTTGACGATGTGCATCTTGATTGTAGTCCATTTCCCCATAAGTGTAACTTAGGGAATCCCAATACTCACCAACCGCAAAGTACGGTTTGCTAGCATCCATATAGTCTTTCACATAACCTCCCCAAAATCCTCTTACAAAATCAAGTCTCCATCCATCATACCCAACTTCTTCTCTGCATTGATTTCAAAATTTGGAAAGATATCAGACATCAAACCAACCAGCAGAGATTAAATAAAACAAAAAGCAGGGGAACTAACCGCATCCAGCATAGCCATTCCTTAATATCCTTCCTAACAAAGTCTTGTGAGTGATCTATGTTTGGAGCAGCATGAAAATTATCTCCACTGCTCTTGTTTCCTCTACCCTGAATCAATAAATTAAAATTGATTGTACCATCAACGATAATAGAGATCATAAGCACCTTATCTCCCTCAAACACATTAGCCGGAAAACAATAATATGGCAGCATATATTAGGAATTAAAAACCCTTCTTTATCAAAGAATCTGCCTGTCTCTGTGTTCCATCACTACGAGATCAAAGCTCTTTTATTTTAACTCTAAAGAAAGACAAAAATATACCTGAAAATGAGGGTCATCAGCAACTACAGCCCTATCGTCCCAGTTCAGACGCCCTCCAAATAGATTCCATACACCGTTTTGATTTTTGAAGTGTGCACAGCGGTGATTCAAAACAGCATCGCCCAGAACTTTTATACCAGCCTTGTGAAATGTCTTCACGGCATCTTTTAGCTCATCAACAGTTCCATACCTGAAAGTTTGCAACAAAAATGGGGAAACAGGTAGTTCAGATGCATGTTGTTTTCTTTTTTTGACACACTCTACCACTGCATCATGTAACCATCATAACTATTGTTGATCTCATAACAATTATACTGCGGTAATCACACATATAAGACAACCAGAACAGCATTCAACCTGAAGTTCATTTAATCCCACTTGAAGATTGAACAACCCCAGATTTCATGACGAAGTTTCAAGCAATTATGCAGAAATAAAAAGTCTGGTAAAATTGCAGAGGGTCACCTGGAATTCAAGTTATACAGGTCTTTAGGCATGTACCCTTCAGGTGACACAGATTCTGTCGGAGGAGGCATCCACAGAACAGTGAATCCAAGTGAAGCTAACTCGTCGGCTTTTTCTTTAAGTTCCATGTACCATCTGCCAGATTTATGGGATTCCCAGTTGAATCCCTGGCATAATATCTCAAATCCTGAGCCAGTTCCTGAGGAGATTTTAATTTCAGGCTTCTCACGCTCTGCTTCTAAGACACTTTCCTCCAAAAATGTTGGAGTTGTGCTTCTAAATATGCTATATGCCTCCGCAGCAAGTTTCTCAATTTCTTGAAGAATGTTTTCTTGCACTTCTTTTACCTTCGTCTTCTGATTCTTATGAGAGGAAATGTCAATGGCCAAGTTCCTTATCTCAGTGATAATTTCATCAGTAAAGCCACTATTGGACACTTCTTGATTTGTTTTTGCTGTGTTTCCACTCACTTTAGCAGCTTCAGTTTCAACGGGCAAGCTACTTGAAGTAAAAAAAGGGATGTAGAAGTCTTCACCCCTGTAATTTAGCCAATTATTTTCATTTAACTTCAGAACAAAACATAATCCTTCAAGCTTTCCATCCAGAGAGAATAGTCCAAAAGATCCATTTCCATCGTCTTTTCGCTGCAGAATGTTCATATGGCATAAACATGTAGATCATGTCACTGATAGAAAACAGAAAATATTATAATAGGAAAGGTACACCAACGAGTTAGATTCTTTGTTGACAACATGAAAATGATTATCAGTTTATTAAAGGTAAACCAACGAGTTAGATTCTTTGTTGACAACATGAAAATGATCTCTAGGTGCCCACAAAAATATCTGGAAGCAGCAGCAAAGGCATAGTAATGACAACACATGGCAAAAGTATGCATTCAAAGGAAATATGTCTACAAGGGTGCATGGAAAAAGAAGTACCGAATGCATTTTGTTGCTAAAGACCCTAATTTTAACTTAAAACGAAGGCTTGTACTATAACCAACATGGCCAGGTGCTAACTAAGAACTAATATTGAATCTCACAGACTTAAATTAGATAGACATAACACAACTCATTTATTGCCAGAATATTCAAATCTGAACACTCAAATCTTGCTAAGGAATATAATTCTGCACTTACCTGTAAACGAGTACGTAGTGCCTTGTTCTTAAACAAAATTGTTTCTTCCGGGTAAGGTTCAGCGGGAATTTCCCATTTTTTACTCCCATTCTTGCAAACTCCCCAGTGAACAGTAACATCACCCGGTAAATCAGTTTCGATCGTTACGATGTTTTTAGATGTTTCAGGGCATTTCCTTGCAGTGACACTGACTGAGTTATCATCCGCAACATGCTTACTAATTGGAATCTCCTCGTAAAACTCTCTGACACCTTTTCTTTCTTTTGTACTCTCAGATGAGCTCTTGCTCTTTCCTTGAACTTCTGCACTGGACTCCTCTGGTTTGAGAAGGATATTTGAGAGTTGCCCAAGGGTACCTAGAGATCCAAGAGAAAACAAGTCTAAGTCAGATTTAAAGATACAAGAAAGGTCTGTTGCGCACTAATTTCCAATTTAATCGCTTGATTACTTAGGTGAATGCGAAATTATAAGCATGCAAAACCTGTAGTCCGAACAATAGTTGTAGAAATCTAGTTTAAGAAGTAGTTCACATCAAAAGATATATAAAACCTGCCCATTTACCGAAACCTTTCTTTGCTCCGATCACATTTCCATCATCAGGAACATTGTCGAGAAGAGGAACTTTAAAATCTCTCCCTTTGTACTGATACCATGCCCCAGTTTCCTCATCCTGGAAAACAAGAGTCCCAAATAAATGCACATCTAAGGGGAAACAAATAACCAGCTTCGTTGCAAAGGGTCAAACAACAGAACCTTCAAAACAAAATTGAGAGCTGCTACTGTGCTTTCCAGATTTAAATCAATAGTAACTTCATAAGAAGAATCTCCTTGAGATAACTGTGTCAAAGGTGTCTCGATGGCATAGTCCTGACAGGTCATATAAAAAAGTGTTACACATATCAAAGTAAAAGGATAACCAGAAGGGAAATCTCGGAGAAGTACCTTAATGGCAATTGAGCCAGGTGGTCTCATATCTTCAGGAGGTTGATCCCATTCACTGTGAAATTGCAAAAGGTAGAGATCATCAACAGAATAAAATCTCCACATCCATATAATGAAGAAGTAGAAAGGAAACAAGTGGAAAGGACCTGCCAGTATCACCAACATATGAAACTCCCCAATGCATAATCCATTTTCCAGGAAGACTAGATCCAACACTCAGCTGCCACTTCTTCTCCTTCACTTGCTTTAATCCAACACATATCTTCCCTTCCGCCTATCGTTTCCAAATCATTAAAACATACCTACGATATTAAGCTCTTCCCTGATTTCATCAATTTCCGACTCCGAAACTATAAATGTGTAAATGTGTGGTTACAGGGATTGAGGAAAACCTTATCGATCCGCTGAACGGGGAAAATCTCCTTGAAGACGACATCATCCGATTTCTCGGTCTCGACGACAGCCGTATCGGAGGAGGTAGCGCGAATCTTCCGAAAACCTAAGCTATTTCCGGAGCAGACGCTTCTTCTTCCAATTGAGTATAGCTTCTTGGAAGTGAAATGACAACGGAGATTCAACGAGGAAGGAGAGAAGCCACTAGCTCGGGGATAGATTCTGGAGTTGGTGTTGCGAAGAGAAGAATGGTGGAGAAGAGGCTCGATGGGAACGGTGGACATTGCAGTATCTCGAGAGAAGAAGAAAAGATATTTTTGGGAGCGAGAGTGAACAAGGTTTTAATAAGAGTCGTTGAAATAATTTGTTATTTGTTGATAACTTTTTGGCTACATCGCTTTATTGGGATTCCAGTTTTTTTATGCGTCTGCTTGTATTCATATCAACCCAAAATGCCACCTGTAGTCTCTCTGGACTCTTCCACGTTTTTCGTTTTCGCCAAACTTTAAGACTACCGCTGCAACTAGATAAAAATTAGAATAATAAGTCGAAGAGTAACTAGTGGAAAAATAGTTAATGGAATAATAGCCTTTTCCATCTATTTTTTCTCTATTCTTTTTTAGAGTACCAAAATCTAGCGTAATCAAGTATTTTTATCAGTTTTTTGGTGGAACCCATACAAATTTAGTGTGATACAATTTTTAAGCAAATGGTAGATTTTTAGAGGAATTCAGTAGAATAGGTAATTACTCTCAAATTTATTCTTCTAACATGTCATCCAGTTGCAGCTTACAATTTTTTTTTTGTGAAACATACAATTAAAAATCTATGAACGAACGTAAATAAATCTGTTATTCATATTACAGTTACCCATAAAAATCTAAATACCAATGGCTTTATGTTTATTTTGTCTTTTCCACAATTTGACAACTTCAGTTTGGATCGTTCTCAGAGAGTTCGTTTACTAAATCGTGTAGCACACATCCCAGTGTTAGGTATCGTAGAGATTTAAGAAGTATAATTTTTTTGGAGAAATTAATTAGAATATGGTTAATCTTTTAAATAATTATTAATTTGGGGTGTTTTTTTTAAGATTTATTAGAAATATGTTAATCTTTTTGACAAAAGATCATTTACCCATATTATGTAATATAATCACAAGAATACCATTATAATTAAAAAATAAATTCTAATTAAACATTAGAGATTATTAACATATATATCAAACATAAATCATTCAAATTATTCCAAATTATTAATACTAGTTAGTAAATGAATCAAAACATCTATATATCACACATAAATCATTCAAATTATTCCAAATTATGAATACTAGTTATACCAAACATAAATAAAAAACTATGGTTATACAAAAAAAAACTAGATTCACTTCATGATCTATTGATTGAAAAACTTTGATAAACTATTGATGGATAAACAAAAAAAATTTTTGAACAAAAAGAGTAATGGCTGCTCATGATTTTTAGGAGATAAGTTTAGTTATTTTTTCACATTATATTTATGTTAAAATTCAGAAAAACTAAAAAAAATAGGTCAAAATTCGTCACCTTAATGACAGATTTTTTTATGGTAACAGATTTATTTGAAAGTCTACAGATTTATTTAAAAGTCTATGAACGTAAATAAATCTGTCACCATTGGCCCAAAAATCTGTCATAACGTCGGAGCCAATTTTTTCAGATTTATTAGTCTGCTTCAGTAGCACACTTGTGTATAGATATGTCGTCACAGAACCCAAAAACAACAAGTCTGTGACCATGAGAAGTGTTAAGTATGTCGATAGGTGAAATAAGTCTGCCAACTAAAAAACAGCTCTATCAACCTTAAAGAAATTTGTTGTGTCATGTCACAGACTTATTAAATAAATCTATCAAGTAAAACAACTCTACCAACTTAATAAATAAATATGTTAAACCAAACAAATCTGTCGTGTCATGTCATAGACTTACTTAAATAAATCTAGTAACAAAAATAACTCTATGATCGAATAAAAATCTGTCATCAAACCACGATAGACTTGTTTTCGGGAGATTAAATTTCCAAATAAATCTGCCAATGTTCAAATAAATCTATCAGAGTTCAAATAAATCTGTCGTGTCTTGTAACAGATTTGTTTGATGATGTGACATTTTAAAATAATGGCATTTCTGTAAATATATTTTCTGCGAATGGTACTATGACCATGGGAATCTAAATTAGTAATTAACAAAATATTTGCACCAAACTAGTCATTTTCAATAATTTGGCCCTATTCTAGTAAATCGCCCTATATTTTTTTGTTTATGAAGTTAATCGAATAATTTTTTAGTATTAATACTACTTTTCTTTGTTCTACAATTGGTTCTCACTGATACAGGGTTCTCTCTAACGGCGCTAAAGCGACTATATGGAGATTTTTAGGGTTCGATCATATCTCCTTCAGTGATCGGAGCCCTGTTTTATCTGTGATCTCCTTCAAGTTCTCCTGTTCTTTTTGCTGTGTTTGGCGGGTTTTGGTTTGTGGCTCTGAACCTAGCGGTTCCTTATTGTGGCTGTCATTTATTGCGCCGTTCACAAGGTTCCTAGGCTCTCGCTGCTCACGGATCTCGGTTGACCATCGACGCTTCGTCAAAGCCACTCATTCACAGTGTTCGTAGTTTGTTGATATCGAGGGATTGTCTCACGGCTCTGGTTTGCGTGGAATGGAAGATCTGGGCTATGTTCGTTCGCTAGCTGAATCAGAGTGTTAATGAAGACTCCGTGTTACACCCGTGAAGAAAGGGGAAAGGGGATTGCCCTACCTGAAGCGATGACTCGGGATGTCTCTATACAATTGTCGGAACCACCATCTGCGGAGCTTTTTGCTTCTCATAACCTTACCTTGGTGGGTAGGGCTTTAAACCTCGAGGTTCAAAAGCCAGTTGCAGGACTCATAAGTTTCATGATCAACCATTGGGACTTGGAGGGTAAGGTAGAGAACAAGCTTCTTGGGTTGGACTGCTTTCAACTCACTTTTGAGACAGAGGAAGACCTGTTGATGGTCATGAAGCAGGCACCGTTTCATTATCGGAAATGGATGATCGTTTTGCAAAAGTGGAGAGGTTATATCCGATTCTTTCCCATCAGAAATCCCGTTCTGGGGTCACTTGCCTGATTTTCCACCCCATGGAGCTACCAAGCTTAATCTGGAGGCTATAGGAAGTGAACTCGGTCGTGTGGAACGGGTGATACCTACAGAGTGTAAATTGCTCATTCATATGAATGCTTTGAAGCCATTGGTGATGTCAATGTCTGCTACATTCCCTACTCATGAATCGGTGACTATGGATATCAAGTATGATCGCTTGGAGAAGCATTGTTTTAAGTGTTATACACTTACTCATGAGCTTAAGCATTGTCCAATGAATGCTTTACATAAAAAAACAGAGGAAGAAAATTCGAGAATTCTGCTACAAGATACGCAAAAGAAAGCGTCTATCAAGCCTGAGGATTTGCATCACAATGATGGTCGTACCCAGGTTCATCACCAAGACTACAAGCATCCATTTTAGTTCCTAACGCAGGTGTACTCATCTGCTCGCTATGGCCGCAACAGCTATGACAAAAGGTCTAACGGGAACAATGACTATGATTATCAGAGATGTCGTGACCAGAGAGACTATAACCGTTATTATTCTCGGCGTTATGATCAAAGCGATTACAAATACTCAAACAGAAGGTACAATCGTTACTCTCTGGACTGGAAATCTGGATATGCGATTAAGTTCCATGCTTCATCTTCGAATTACCGACGAGAGGATAAAAAGGATGCTGCTATGTTAAGGTCTGAGGTCCCTATGGATTCCCAGCTTTCTAAATCTCCATCTTTTAAACTCAAAGTTCCTTCGTCGTGAGAGAACAAATCTGATGCTAGAGAGGCTCGTCCAACGGAGTCAGAGGCTATCTTACCTTTGGTTGCTCATACAGTCCTTGTTGGTGGCACCAGTGGCTCTGATGGGATACCGATGAGATCTTGCAAGCCTGCGTTAGAGCGAGTTGGTGATGTGGGTGTTGTTGGATTCAATGATAGGAAAGACAGTTTGCTATTGACGACAACTTTGAGTGATAAAGTTCTAAACGAGGCAGAAATTGTGCTGTCTTCGGAAGCTACAGTTCTGGACGTGCGGGTTGATGATATGAATAGGGCCTCTGCTTTTCAACGCGTTGGCAATAAAGCTGCTAAAATTAGTGAGACAAAAGCTCCTAAGACGCGTGTATTGGTACAAAAACCAAGTCCTATTCGTAAGGTGCCTAAGCCAACTTGGTGGAAGGGGGATAAAAATCTTGTGGCTCATAATACTGTTCATACTGAACGAGTGAAGAACAAGAGGACGCGAGCATTGGTCTTCGAGGACGAACCGATGATCATATGGGCTGTGAAGAAATTGAAGTCCGGAAAATCTGTTCAAGCAGATACTTCCGTCGATCTTTCAACACGGAGCGAAAGCTCATAAAAAAATGGTTTCAAAAGCAAGAAAACTAAAGAAAAAGCGGTGGCTTCTAGATTAAAGCCGCTGAAGATCAGATGAGCTTCTTGAGTTGGAGCTGTCAAGGAGCGGACAGCCCCAAAACACTTCCTCGCCTGCGGGAAACCGGAAAATAGCATTTTCCGGATTTTTTATTTTTAATGGAGATGGAACAAAAAATAATTTCATGCTTGGTTTAAAGTAGAGTTTAGGTTAGGATAAGTTATTTACTGTTGAGTCAATTGGCCATAGTGGTGGATTGGCTTTGATATGGAAAGCTCATTTTTTGTTAATGTTATTTCTTATAATAATAGGATCATTGACTTACAAGTCAATCATGAATCCATATATTATTTTGTGTCTTGAGTTTATGGAGACCCAGTTGTCGCACTTTGTTCTGGTGTGTGGAACTCGCTGTCTCAAATCGGTATACTTCGTGATGATGCTTGGTTGTTAGTCGGCAATTTTAATGAATTATTAAATGCTGGCGAAAAATAGGAGGGCCAGTTCGAGAAGAATCTACGTTCTGGAATTTCATAAATATGGTGTCAAACTGCAAAATTCATAAACTAAGTAGCGTGGGGAACTCCTTATCATGGACATGATGGAGGGAAGGTTATTACGTTCAATGCAAAATCGATCGTAGTTTTGGGAACGATTCATGGTTTACTTCTTTCCCGCACTAAAAATGACTTATCTAAATTTGTGGGGGTCGGACCATAGACTCACCCTAAAAATATGTCTATGACCCGATAGAACACAGTCGGGAAAAGTTCTGCTTTGTGGGGGTCGGACCATAGACCCATCCTAATTAAATATGTCTATGACCAGATGGAACACGGTCGGGGAAAGTTCTGCTTTGACAATAGGTGGCTCAGTCAGGAGGAGGTCGAGGAGATCGTGCGTAATGGCTGGCTCGGGCCTAACGCGGAACTTGATACTCCCTTAGTTGAGCGTATCTCTAGTTTTCGTAGGGCCCTTTCCAAGTGGAAAGAGAAACGAATCAAAATTCAGCAGACAGATTAAATGCTTTGCATTCGGCATTAGAGTTGGAGGTTAGCAAATTAATGCCAGATCCTCAACTTCTTACATATCTTAAGGCGGAAGTTGCTAACGCTTTTCGAAGCAAAAATCACATGATAAATGGTTAAAAGAGGGGGACCGTAATACTCGTTATTTCCATAACTGTGTTAAAGGCCGCCGTGCTCGTAACCGAATTCTTATATTGCATGATGACAATAACTTGGAGTGTTATGCTGATGGTTCAAAGGGTCAGGTGGCGGTAGACAATTTTCGTAACATGGTGATATGGAGGAGCTCTTCGCGGGATTTACATCTCAAGTTACTACGAAAATGAATATCACCTTAACTAGGCCAAATCTCCGGAGGAGATTAAATTGGCGGCCTTTGCTATAAAGGGAAACAGTGCACCAGGTGCTGATGGCTTTACCGGGAGATTTTATAAAAAAATTGTGGGGCATTGTTGGTCCGTTAATCGTACGAGAAATCGCTGGCTTTTTTGCTTTAGGCATTTTTCCGGCTGATTGGAATCATACTAATATATGCCTTCTAAAGAAAATTATGGCGCCTACTCGTATGAAGGATTTAAGGCCAATTAGATTATGTTTTGTGCATTGCAAGATTATCTCAACAATCTTGTGTGATAGGCTGAAGATGGTCTTGCCAGAGGTCATATCGGATACCCAAGGAGCTTTTGTGTCGGGTTGGTTAATTACCGACAATATTCTTATAGCTCATGAGGTTACTCATGCTCTCTGTACTAGTGACTTCGTCAATAAGGATTTCATGGCGATTAAGACGGACATGTCTAAAGCCTACGATCGAGTAGAGTGGATCTTTATGGAGAAACTGATGCAAAAGTTGGCTTTAATGCGGTGTGGATCACCTGGATAATGGCATGTATTACATTGGTATCTTATTCCGTGTTATGAAATGGCCAGTCACATGGGTTTATTAAACTGGAGTGTGGCTTACGTCAGGGAGACCCTATATCTCCCTTTTTATTTGTCATGGGAGCGAAAATGTTGATTAATGTGCTTAATCAGTCTGATAGAGGTGGTCGATTACATGACATTACTTTGGTAGAAAATGGGTCTACAGTACACCATCTGCAATTTGCGGATGATATCTTGCTACTGTTTAGAGCATCCGAAGAACATTGTACCAAAATTATGCGTTGCCTGCATCTTTATGGTGCGGCTTCGGGCCAGGTTATTAATTAAGCGAAGTCTTCGATTATCTTTGGGAAACATATCTTCGTGGATCGGAAACAATGCTTGCAGCAGATCCTGGGGATAGATAAAGAAGGAGGAGATGGTACTGATTTGGGTTTACCAGAATGCTTCAGTGGTTAGAAACAAAAATAACTACAATTTATACATGAGAAGTTGAAGTCAAGATTGCACGGCTGGTTTGGCAGGGCTCAATCTCAGGGAGGGAAAGAGATACTTCTAAAGTCGATTGCAATGGCTCTACCCATATATGTTATGTCATGTTTTAGGCTGTCGAAAGATTTATGCCAAAAACTGACAAGTGCTATGACGGAATACTAGTGGAGTACTGGTGATAACCCAAAAAAAAAAAAAACCTTGGGTGGCTTGGAAGAAGTTTTGCATGTTAAAGAAAATGGTGGGATAGGCTTTCATGATATTGCTTTGTTTAATCAAGCATTACTGTGTAAAAAGGCCTGGCGTATTATTGACAATTCCAATTCTCTTATGTCTAGACTTTTTAAAAGGCGATTTTTTCCTTCGGGGGATTTTATGGATGTGCTATGGGTTATACCCCTTCTTATGCTTGGTGGAGTTTAATGTTCGGCCGTGAACTACTGCAGAGAGGACTTGTGAAGTCAATTGAGAATGGTTGAGATACATTAGTCTTCTTAGACTACTAGATCTTCGATACTCGACCACGTCTACTTATCCATTAGTAGCGGACTTTTGATACTAATCTCAGGGTGTCAGATCTCTTGCTACCTGGTTCTGACACTTGGAATGGTGACTTGTTGCGAGAATTATTTTATGGTGACGACGGTACTCGAATTAAAAAAATCAAGACTTCTCGGCACCTACGGGATGGATGTTTTTGGGACTACACTACATCAAGTTCATACACAAGTAAGAGTGGTTATAAACTCCTCATGAATGCAGATGCGGCATTGGCTGATTCTCTCCCACCTTTGGAGAAAGCTCTATGGAGCAAAATTTGGAAGGTTAAGGCAGCCCCAAAAATTAAACATTTCATTTGGAGATGTCTTTATGGGGCGTTGGCTGTTAAGGATCGGTTGAGCTCACGTGGAATGAATGTTAATCCTACGTGCCCAGCGTGTGTGAAGGTGCTAATGAAACTATCTTTCATGTGTTGTTTCATTGCCTCCGGGCCGCAGAGGTGTGAGAATTATCGAGCCTTGATACTCCACCAAATGGGTTTTCTCATACGTCGACATTCTTGAATATTCATTATCTTGTCAATCATGCTACCACAAATGAGACATACAGTTCCTTCCCATGGATCTTATGGCAGATATGGAAAGCTAGAAATGGGTTGTGTTTGAACAAAATATATGGACAGTGAACCTTATTTTGCAACGGGCTAAGGATGATTGTCAGGAATGGTCAATGCTAATTCGCAAGGGCAAATACTGGGATCTTCTGTTGTACCTCAAAAATGGCAAAAACCAGTTCCTCTGCTAGTAAAATGCAATCTAGCAAGCTCATGGATACATCCTAACCGCTTGAGTGAGACTGGTTGGATCATACGAAATTATATGGGAACACCGTTGTTTCATATGCGTAATGCTTTCGTCAGTATGACAACAAAATTAGAAGCAGAGTTGGAAACCTTTATCTGGGCAGTCACATGCTTGGCTGATTTGCATATTCAAAATATTATTTTCGAAATATCGGATCTTCAATTGTTGAACACTCTAAACCATCCTACACACTTCCAATCGGTCCGAACAATGCTTGACAGGGCTTTTATTATTTTGCGTTCAATACAAGGTTGGTCTCTCTCCAGTTCTGCTATATCCCATCGGTCCAAACAATGCTTGACAGGGCTTTTATTATTTTGCGTTCAATACAAGGTTGGTCTCTCTCCAGTTCTGCTATATCAGCGAATCAAGTGGCGGTTAACATCACAAACAGTGCCGTAAAGGAACATCATTACCAATAATATATTTCTCGGAATGGACCGTCGTGGTTAAAACATGTCTCAGAATTAAAAACTTTAAGATGATTTTATCATTTCTTTTGTTACCTACCTAATGGTCGGATAACTTTGATTCTCTTGTACGCCATAACCTTATCATTATTATGAATAATATCATTTTGAGATTAAAAAAAAAAAAAAATCCGCCCTCACTCTATTTCTTGGCCTCTCGTACAATTTCATTACTACAAAAATAAATTGAAAAAAATATGTAAAAGGGAAAAAACTCTTGAAACGAAATGTATAAATATGCAAGTGTAAAATCATCACTTGGTGAATTATAATTCGTATATGTCATGTAATTATCCTGTGATGGCCATTTTATGTTAAAAAATAAAAACTTTTATGACAAACATAAAATATCGCATTAAAATCCATATTGTACCAAATATTATCAAAGCCTAAATATCCCAAAGGACCCAAACCCCTAAACCAGACAGAGGATCCAGCCAACAAAGTATTTCAGAAAGCCAAAAGATAAAAAAAATATAATTGTAGTAGCAACACAACTAAAACCCTGAACAAAGCTTTCTACTTTGAGATCTTTACTCAACAGAATTACCCTGCAGAAGACCATCCCTGATCTGTGAAGCAATGTCCTTGACAGCACCTGGACCATGTGGTATGAACACCGCGTTTGACTTTGAAGATGCCCCGATTTCCTTCAATGTGTCAAAGTATTGAGTCACCAGAACCATGTCCATGACGTCTTTAGATGATGTCCCTGGAACAGACTCAGAGAAGGCCAGCACGCTGTTTCTCAGACCATCCACAATGGCTTGTCTCTGACGGGCTATACCCATACCTGAAAGGTATTTCGATTCAGCTTCTCCCTCAGCTCTCTTGATCTGCAGTATCTTCTCTGCCTCAGCTTTCTCAGTAGCTGCCTCTCTCATTCTTGAAGCTGCATGTCCCCCAGATACAGAACAGAAACATGTTAAGAATTTATCTGTAAATAAGATGTTGAAAACTTGTATAAACGACAATTGCTGAGCATACCAGCATTGATCTCATTCATTGCCCTCTTGACGTGTACATCAGGCTCGATATCCACAATGAGCGTCTGAACAATCTCATACCCGTAATGTGACATAGCCTATTTATACACAAAATCAGACATAACATATGTGTTCAGTTTTTCTGTAAAGCTTTTGACATTTTTGCTCAAGAAGATGGCTTCAAAGTAGTTTACCTTCTCAAGTTCAGTCTCGACAGTTTTTGCAATGTCATTCTTTTGCACAAAGGTTGAGTCCAGATCCAGCTTAGGTACACTAGCTCGGATCACTACACAAAAACAAATCCACGGAGGAATAAGGAATTTACCAGACAACCACAACAACATCAAGAAGCAAACAAAAAGGAGGGAAACTGAGACAAACCATCAAACACATAAGCTTGAATCTGATTCCTTGTGTTACTGAGCTTGTAAAAAGCGTCTTTGGCACTCTCCGCTACAGCTCGGTATTGAACAGAAGCAACAACGGTGACAAACACATTATCCTAAACAACAAAGAACCCAACTTCCATTACATTACAACCTTCAATGTCATAAACAATTAGGAAAATGGGGCAATAACCTTAGTTTTAGTCTCGCAGCGAACATCGAGCTGTTGAACACGCAAGGAAAGGTGACCAGCGACTTGACTCCCCAAGAACCATGGCAAACAATGACAACCTGGCTCAAGAACGTTGTCGAATTTCCCAAAGGTCTCTTTGATCGCAACAGTCGACTGATCAACTTGAACACATCCCAAAACTTGACCCATTGCTGACCTGAACCAATACAGCAAATGTAAACATATACAATTGAAAAGTCCAAAACTTTAGTACCAAAGAGAACAAGGACGCAAAGATTCTCAACCATACACAAAGGTCAAAAGAGAAATTCAAAATCATCACCTCGATAAGATTATTTAACAATCTTAATATTATAAAAAACCCCATTTTTCAACGACAAAATAGACTCAGAGATAACCTTAAAATATTGATTATGCAATAAGAATAAGATAATAGCAGAATCACAGAAGGTTCTTACAGACCCAAAAACCCTTCGTCTTCTAGAACACAAGCAAGAAAAGTGAAACCCTAAAAAATTGACAAGACTCGGGTTCAATTGGGTCCACAAACAGAGAGCCCACAGAATCAAAACAGTAATCAAACAAAAATTAAGGTGGCGAGAGGACGCAGAATGGTAGTTATACAATGAACAGAGACGGAGACGCGTATTTGCTAAAGTTGGAGGAAATTACAAAGGAAGGACACAGGGAGGTTCGGCGAAATTACTTGAGGAAGTAAAATTGAGTTTTTCTTCTTTATTCCTTGTGATTAGCTTTGGATGTGTTTAGTCTGTATTGCCAAACAAGTGTTTATCACGATTCAGGAGCTGAACAGATTTGCGCCACTAATATTATTCTTAGGACTTTTTTTTACAGATAATTTTATCTTTTACTTACTATTTAAAAGAGATTGCAGTTGAGAAAATTCTTCCTCTTTCCAATGTTTTGAAATTCGATCTAGACCCACCGTTAGACCGGTAGATCTTGTAACTATTCGGATTAGATAAAAAATCTATATATTAAAAATCCAATAAAAATTAGTAAAATTCATTTAAAATCCGAAAATCATATGGTTGAACCGGTTCAAATTTTAAAAGAACTTTCATATTTCAATAATGATAAAGAGAGAAACATAAAAAAATCTTATAGTATAATTTAAAATATTAATTAATATTTATGATATTTTTTAATTATATATAATATATTGACTAAACTACATGATTTGTAATTTTTTAGATCTTGATTAATACTTTATTATGTCGGTTGAAAAAAGAGTGTCAAGATTCGTTAATATCATGTATTTCATCATTAGCATTTATACTATTATTTTAATATTTTCATTTTCGTTTAATTTGAATTTTAACTTATTAATATTTTGATATTATACTTTAGACTTAAAATTTTATAAATAACTCTACTCATTTTGTTCTATTATTTTGGAATAATAATTATCATGTCGCTTAAAAATAAATCATATTCATAAATTTTAAACATTTTGTTAAAATTATATATAGTTTTATATTTTTAAAAACTTATACATGTATAATATATACTCTCTATGTTTCTTAAAGAGTGTCAATTTGACACATGTCACACAAATTAAGAAAACCATTCAATTTTTTGTTTTACTCCTATTTAATATGTTATATTTTTTTGTTTTTGTAATTAATAAACTAAAAAATAGGGATAAAACTGGAATTTTGGTAATAAATCTGCATTGAAAGCACTTAAAATTAACAAAATTTTTACTCTAAAACGACACTCTTTAAGAAACAGACGTAGTATAAAAAAAAGTCTAGTAACATATCGACCCGAGGTCGACCCACAATTCACCCAATAACCCCGTGACCCAGTAGATCATTCAATTCGGTTCATTGTACGAGTCGGGTTAAAAACATTGGTTTTTTCACATCAACAAAGATGTGACAAAAAAGTGATCGAGCATATTTGTCTTAAAAACATCAAAATGTTATAATAATAGTATAATTTTATCGAAATAATAATTATAAAAGAAATAAAGAAATTTATATTCGAGTGAAAACAGTACACTAATAAATAAGAGGAACAAGAAAGAAAACTTAATTTTTTTCAATATACTAAATTGAATTGTACAAAATAAGGTATGGTTCAATCGTTTATATAGAAGTAAAAGGAGAAAGTTACTCTATTCACATAGTGGAGACAATAGGATCCACTTAAATTATATAAAAATTGTAATATATGACTCCCCTCCTTTTTCTGACTTTCCATTTCTCTTTCACAATTCTCCCCCTTGGGGACCAATGTCACTATTGCTTGTTTACGTTAAGATTTTTTTGTTGTCTCGTTAAAAACATTTTTAGGAAAACCCAGTGAAAAAACCATGGTAAGGTAAAAAGAGTACAACTACGCAATCTCCCCTCCGAATAGTCAGGATGTCATCTTATAAATCTTGATGACGACACATTCTGATGTTATTGACATGTTTCCTGAACGTAGAGGTGGGTAGAGACTTTGTAAAGAGATATGATTCATTGTCAGATGATCAAACATATTTTACTTTTTATTCTTCTCTAGCTCTTGGCTGTATGAGAAGAACTTCAGAGGGATGTGTTTGGTCCTATCGCTTATGATATATCTTTCCTTCGTCTGAGCGACACATACAACATTGTCTTCATATAAGATGGTCGGCTCCGTGTTTACGAGGATTCCACTGCTTGATCAAATATGTCGACTTATTGACCTCAACCACACACATTCTATACTTGCTTCATGAAGTGCAATGATTTCAGCATGATTTGAAGAAGTAGCCACAAATGTTTATCTATGAGATAGTCATGATATAGCAGTGCCTCGTATTGTAAAGACGTATCCTGTTTGTGATTGAGCTCTGTGTGAATCTGATAAATATCCCGCATCTGCAAAACCAACATTGTAAAGACGTATAGACTTCTGAGTTTTCAAACAAGCAAATGGAATAATTTTCAATACATCTTATAATCAATCAACGCTAAAACAATCAATCTCAATGGTCGAAGAAGCAAAGGTTTTGTGGGATGACTTGAAGCTGCAATTCTCTGTTAGGAATGGACCAAGAATCTCAAAACTAAGGGCTGAGATTGCTAACTGTCGACAAGATGGGGACACAGTGACTGTGTATTTTAGGAGACTAAAGAAATTGTGGGATGAGCTAACTGTCTACAAGCCAATACGATCATGTAGCTACGGGGAACTTGCGGCACAATTAGAAGAGGATCGTAATGAAGAAATAACAAACAATTTTTTGACGAGATTGGACAGCGCAAGATTTGGAACCGTACGCTCAACGGTGTCAAGTATCGAGCCACTCCCGAAGCTTTCACAGGTGTATCAAAGGATTATTAGAGAAGAAAGACAACTCACGATTTCTAGGAACCGTGAGTCACAATCTGGGACATTTGGTTTCTCTGCTAATGCTGGGTATAAGGGAAACAATCAATTCAATAATAGAATGGGTCAATCGAGTGGTTCGAATGGGGGGAAACAGAGGATACTCAATTCCTACCTCTACGTTTCGAGAAAAAGATGTCACGTGCACAAACTGTGGAAAGTATGGACATGCTCAAGTAGATTGTTTCTTGTTTATTGGATATCCTGATTGGTATGAAAAGGAGGATGAAAGAGAGAGAGGAAATGGTACGAGTTCAAGAGGCAGAGAAACGAGTCGCGGTGGAGGAACGGGTGGAAGGTCTGGAAGAGGACGAGGGGGATATGAGAGAGCAAATGCAGCCACGGTTGATCAGGTGGACAGCAAAATCAACCACACCCGGTAGCACGCGAACGTAGCAAGGAGGGAGTATGATAGACAATCCATGCCTCAACTCAGCGATGAACAATGGACTGCATTCTTGAGTTTTCTCTCATCGAAGAAAGCGGATAACAATGACAAGCTGAATGGTAAGACTGATTGTGGTCAATTTATCATTGATACATGGGCTTCACATCATATGACATGGAATCTGATGTCCAATGTAACGGAGACTTTGCCATGTCGCATTGGATTACCTGATGATGATCATGCGACAACAACGAGCCAGAGGGAGTTATGGTTGGGTGGTGACCTACGTTTACAAGGAGTTTTATATTCTCCACAACTTACTTGCTCTTTGATTTCTGTTTTGAAATTGTTGAAAGCAACAAAAAGGATCTATTTAACATTTGCTGATGAGCTATGTGTATTGCAGGACCGTACTTCGAAGACACTGATTGGAGTGGGTGAAGAGCAAGGGGGTGTCTATGTTTTTCGAGGAATGATGGGGACGACATCAAACAAAACTGAAACATCTAAGTTGCATGATTTGTGGCATAGTCGACTTGGTCATCCATCAGATCATGTTTGATCATATTTATCTAGTTATTTTGATATTGGAAAGAAAGTAGTTTTGGACACACATTGTGAGATTTGCTTATGTGCAAAATAAACCAGAGATTGTTTTCATGATAATTTTAATAAAGCAGAAGGGATTTTTTATTTAATTCATTGTGATATATGGGGAGTTTATCGTACATTATCAACTTCCGGGGCAGCATACTTTCTTACAATTGTTGATGACTATTCACGTGCAGTATGGGTATATCTCTTGCTTGAGAAGGGAGAAGTGGCAAAGACACTTAATTTTTTTTTGCCATGGTACAACGACAATTTGATAAGAAGATCAAGATTGTTCGCAACGATAACGGTGGAGAGTTTATGTGTATGAAACAGTATTTTGCAGAAGAAGGGATACTACATCAAACAAGTTGTGTATACACTCCTCAGCAGAATGGTCGGGTTGAACGCAAGCATCAACACATCCTAAACGTTGCATGCTCACTCATGTTTCAGGCAAGTATACCTATTAGATTTTGGGGAGAATGTGTGTTAGCTGCTTGTCATCTGATTAATTATACACCTACTCAAATTCACAAGGACAAAACACCATTTTAAATGTTGTATGGCGTCGCACCAGATTTTGAGTCTCTTAAAGTCTTTGGGTGTCTCTGTTTTGCGCATAAAAATTCGAGAGACAAAGATAAGTTTGGTGAGAGGAGTCGTAGATGTGTTTTTATGGGATATCCGTTTGGCCAAAAAGGCTGTAAACTGTATGATATTGAGAAGGGGGAATTTTTTGTCTCGAGGGATGTAGTGTTTCAGGAAACAGAGTTTCCGTTTTCTAGGGAGAGACCATGCATCATCCATGACTCTCACACACGACTAGATGTGTTTGCGGACGGCCAAGAGGGTGATCTGGTCACGGGACAAGAAGAAAGGGGGAGTTCAATTAATGATGAAGTGATTATGGATCAGGTGCAGCCGCATGACGTGGATGAGCATCAATTACAGCCGAGTGAAAATAATGTGCCTATTACACCAATGGTTGATGGAGAACCACAACTAGGTCGGGGTCATTGGGATAAAAGAATGTCCATGAGACTCAATGATCACGTTTTGTACACAGTACAGCCAAAGACACCCTTGCTCTCTCCCGCCTTACCAAATGCAGTGTCAACGAATTCATGTACGGTTCCTTATCCCATTGCAAATTATGTTGTGATAGATTTTCATCTTCGCAACGAGGGTTTCTCGCAGCTATAACAGCTGGATATGAACCTCGCTCTTATAATGAGGCTATGCAGGATGAGAGATGGAGAAATGCAGTATCGGGAGAGGTTACGGCTTTGCAAGACAATTATACATGGGGTTTGACTACTCTTCCACCTGGAAAAAAGGCTATTGGGTGTCGTTGGGTTTTTACTATCAAATACAAGTCTAATGGAGAGGTTGAAAGGTATAAGGCTAGACTTGTGGCGTTTGAAAATAAACAACAAGAAGGGATCGGTTATGAGGCGACGTTTTCTCCGGTCGTGAAAATGAAAACGGTTTGTATATTTTTGAAGTTAGCTTCGATTAAAAAATGGGAAGTGCATCAAATGGATGTTCACAATGCATTTTTGCATGGGGATTTAACAGAGGAGGTTTATATGAAGTTACCACCAGGGTTTGTCGCGGATGATAAAACAAAGGTATGTAAACTCAGAAAATCTTTATATGGTTTGAGACAATCTCCTCGGTGTTGGTTTGCTAAACTTACATCAGCTTTGCAAGGGTATGAATTCGTTCAAACTGTACCAGATTATTCTTTCTTTTACTTACGAAGGGGAACTATGACATTACATGTTCGTATTTATGTGGATGATTTATTGATTGGCGGTAATGATCCTGAAGCAATTGCTAAGTTCAAAGGATATCTCAGCCAATGCTTTAAGATGAAGGATTTGGGGTTATTAAAGTATTTCTTGGGAATTGAAGTCTCACGTTCTCCTGAAGGCTTCTACCTATCGCAACGTAAGTATGCATTGGATATTGTGAAGGAATGTGGCTTGCTCGCTTGTAAGCCAGCGGCTACACCAATGGAGCAACAACATAAGTTAGCTCAGGAAAGTGGGGCATTTTTTCCGCAATACGTTATCAAAGATGGGTGGGTCGATTGGTATATCTTACATTCACACGACCAGAATTATCGTATGTTATTCATATGCTTGCTCAGTATATGAAACAGCCCCGTGTCAAACATTGGGAGGCAGCACTGCAAGTTGTGAAGTATATTAAGGGCTGTCCGGATCAAGGGATTTTGTTAAGTTCAGATCCTAGTTTACAGCTTACTGCATTTTGTGACTCTGATTTTGATACTTGTCCTATTTCTCAAAGGTCTATAACGGGTTACATTATAGTGTTGGGTGATTCTCCAGTTGTTTGGAAGACGAAGAAACAAGACCAGGTATCTGTGTCGGTAACTGAGGCGGAATATCGTTCGATGGGGAGGACGTTGCGTGAACTGCATTGGGACAAGCAACTTCTTTCGTGTTTTGAAATTACTCATGATGGACCTATGCATATGTTTTGTGATAACACAGCCGCAATTCAGATTGCAGCTAATCCGGTATGCCATGAACATACCAAACACCTGGAGGTTAAGTGTCATTATATTCGGGATGAGATTAAGAAGGGCTCACTGGTTACAGCCCATGTCCGTACCACAGAACAAATAGCTGATATATTTACCAAGGCGCTTGGAACCAGACAATTTGAATATCTAAGGCGCAAGTTGGGCATTCGAGACTTGCATGCTCCAACTTGAGGGGGAGTATTACGAGCTATATAGGTGTATCCTAGATTTCTATATTATACTCATGTATAGTTTCTTTTTATTTTAGAGACCTAGGGTTAATGAGTCTTGTGTATATAATTTATCTTTGTGTATCAATAAAGCACGTAACATTCTCTTAGACTACTTTACAACATATATTAAAAACATCTAAATTTTTTATAAAATAAAAATATGTAGGATCATCATATTGTACCACAGACATGTTCCTACAACAACACTTTTAACATAAACCTACAAACTAAGAAACTACAAAGCTTCTTCATTAATAAGTGGTACAAATTTTTTTAATGATTTTTCATTAGTTAAATCTTTCTTTCGTCTCATGTATAATTATTGTCCTAATAATGGCAAGAAAACAATCTTCCATGGTTAGACTTTGTCTGGTCTCTGAAAGTTTGTTTACTCGTCCCATTGGAACTTAAAAGCGCATGATAAATAAAACCCTTAAAATGAAAGAACCTTGAATTCTCAACTGAACTTGGAATGATCTTCCAGTTCCCACAATTGTACCACTAAATACGAAGAAACACCAAAGTTCATAATCAAGAACATTGAATTTATAAGAATCAGAACACATGTAATCTTATATTTTGTTACGTGACTTTGTCCTCCTTCAGATCTCATTCTGAATCGTTTACTGAGAGGAAATCCATGTTTCCTAGCTTCATATACTTTTTCACTCCTATGAGTCTATTGACTTATCCAGAAAAGATGAATACTTTCTTAAGCCCTAAAAAATCTATGTTAATGTAGCAAAATGATCTAAAGAACATTATATGTATATACCTAGTCTTGTATAATAGAAGAAACAGTAGTTTGATAAGCACAAGCAAGAACTCCAAGATGCATGCTCTGACTCGAGATAACCGAAGTAGCATCGTGCTATGATGTGGAGATAATCGTCTCACCCCTGAAAAACACAAAGACATTTCCTGAATTTTGTAAAACTAAAACCACAACACTAGAGTTGTCCTAAACAACAAAAAACACGTCTCATGCATGTCTTATTACCCCATAAGAACAGTTCTAAAAAAATTCCAAGACTTATATTTACCTCAAATGTCTTTTACTTAAAGAGTGAAATCCCTGTCATGATACTCTCGTTTTATGCTTTTTTACCTTCGTGATCAAACACAGTCATTATCTACAGCAACACAATGAGAATACATCGATACTTCAAGTAGCACAGTTGGATGGATGTTATACGTACAAAAGAGGAAATTCATGAATAAGGCAACAAGGATAACGTGTGGAGTTGCGTGAGCAGCAAGTTAAGGAGATTCGAGAATCTAGAAGAAAGGAAACTAACACTACAAGAGAATCGACCTTCCACAGCGGCCGAAAAACGCTATTTAACGATACCATAACGTTTTGGTACGCGCTCTGTCATCACACGCGATAATAGGTCGGAGACATTAGACAGCGTTTTTGTAGGATGCTATTATAGACTCATTTAATATAGCAGTGTTTTGTATGCTATATTTAATTATACCATAACATTTTTGTTTCGCTATGAATAAACTGTTATTCCGTAACATATTATTAATTATTTGATTTATTTTATTTAATTATATTTTGCATTATTTGTAATTCATAATAATAATTTATTTATGTTAGCTTTGTAAGAATATTAATTATTTGTATAATTCAAATAATGCAATTACATAATTACAAACATTAATTAATGAAATTTTACAAAAGAAAAAAAAAGGACCAGATCTCTTCGCCGGAAAAAGCAATCCACGACCCTTGTTTCTCCAATATCCACAACCACCTCCACGAGATCCGGCGACCCATTGCTCTCTTGCGTCCTCCACTCCCATCTCCTTCACACGTGGCACCATCTATGCCCACTCGACAAAACCTTAGCGAACTGTTACCCTCTCCTCTCTAATCGAATCCACACCGTTTCCCCTCTCTCGCCCCTTGTCCCTCGTCCCGATCCTCTATCATCTCGGCCGCTCGTCTCTGTCATCTCTGCCGCTTGTCTACGTTGTCTCTCAGCCCTCGTCCAAGATGGCTCAGATTCGAATCGTCTTTGTCGCCGGAGGAAGTTTAGAGATTCAAATCCTCTTTGTCGCTGAGATTTATGGATTTGGAGGTGAAAACCGGTTGGGATCTGATTCGTTGAGAGGAAGTGAATGAGGAAGAAGAATTAGAAAGAACATAATGAGAATAAGATCCTGTTAGAGGAAGAAGAATGAGGAAGAAGATCCTATTCGTTTGTGTTCATGAATGATTGAGAAAGTATTCAGAGAGAAAGAACAAAGATGTGATTTTCAACTGACGGTTCAGAATCCTTTAAGGAATGAGAATATTCATAGAGAA
>OVAP01000945.1:0-28165 GCA_900406295.1 Aurinia saxatilis
GGGTTCAAGAAAATCTCCCTTACAAAAACTCTTAAAGATCTATTAAAGCATTAGCCTAAACAATGGCGGTAAAGAAATATTTTTAGGGACAAGGACGGATTTTAGGTTTAGAGAATTAACATAAAATTTTAAGGAAAATCTTCATATTAAGATTTAAGGAAATCTTAAATCTGCTCCGCATGGTGTCGATCGACACCCCTCTGTTTTCTTTTCATTTTTCTTCGTTTCCTTAATTTGCTCCGTTTTGCTCCATAATTCTTCTAGATCCTTCCCAAGCTCTAAAATCTCGTCCATGCACCTAAAATGACACACTTGGACTCTAATAATAGTATATAGACTCTAAAACATAAATAATTATATGTTTATTATGATAAAAACCGGTAAAATATGAGGTATATCAACTCCTCTGGTCCTGTCCAAACTAATAGACGGGGAACCCTTGTTTCTGTACATCGCCGTTTCAACAGCGACAACCAGCAGTGCTCTGATCAGAGAAGAAGACAACAAGCAGTGAGCAGTACTCTACGTCAGCCAATCTCTAACTGGCTCTCAGACATGCTATCAGCTGATGGAAAAACTTGCTCTCGTAGTCATCATCTCCACAAGAAAACTCAAGCCCTACTTCTGATCTCACACGATCATTTTGCTTATTTTACACAGCCCGAGTCAATCTGGTTGTCTTGCAAAGTGGGCCATCAAACTCAGCGAGTATGACATAGAGTACCGACCTCGAACAGCAGCCAAAAGCAAATCCTTGCCGACTTCATCTTGGCCGATTTCGTAGAAGAAGTCACCATAGAACCCTCCTCGGCTTCAATCGAGGTATCCCAGGATAGCCCCTCGGCACCCAACGCAGATGGTACCTCGGCGGCACTGGTGGACACCACCTCAGCATCTGACGAGTCCAAAAGCTCGACGGAGATAACGATGGAGCCAGCCGAGCAAACCCAGATTCAAGAACGGCGTCCCACTTGGACCCTACATTCGGATGGGTCTTCTTCTAAGAAACGTTATGGGATCGGCATCTACCTCTCCGCGCCGAATGGAGAGCTCATCGGGCAAGCCTTTCATTTGAACTTCGAAGCTTCCAACAATGAGTTAGAGTACGAATTCCTCATCGCTAGAATATGATTGTCTCATGGAATGGAGATAAGGCGACTTCATGGATTCTGCTACTCCCAGCTCGTCGTCAACTAGTTTCATGGAGACTATTCGGCTCGTGACGACCGGATGGAAGCTTATCTGGACATCGTTCGGACTATCGCATTACCTTTCGACGAATTTACGTTAACTCGGATCCCAAGATCCAAAAATTCATCGGCAGACGCCCTAGCCACCCTAGGCTCGGCATCGGTTTCTGACTTTCGTCGAATCATCCCGGTGGAACTCATCGAGATTCCGAGCATACAAGCTTCTTATCACGTGGCATTGATCAGTCCTCTCCCAGACAACGCCGATCCTGCCCCATCCCCTAAGGAAGTCGATCAAATGGCAGATGACTTCGTCCAGTACAGATGCGACACGCCTTGGATAGCCATACTCACGTATTTTATCACAGATGGAGTAGCCCCAACGGATAAGTGGGCAGACCGCAAACTCAAAGCTCAGGCCGCGAGATACTCGGCGGCAGTAAGATAACTCTAAAAATGGTCCGCTTCTGGACCACTTCTCCGATGCATCGAAGGAGAGGCAGCTCGTTGTGTCATGCAGGAGGAACACGATGGATCTTATGGTAACCAATCTGGTGGCCAAAGCTTAGCTCTGAATCAAGACCCACGATTTCTTCTGGCCAACGATGTTAAAAGATTGCGACCAATTTGCTGCTAAATGTGAAAAGTGTCAAAGACATACTCCGATGTTACACCAGCCTGCTGAGCTACTCTCGTCCTGCGCGAAGTTTTCTAGAATACGGCCGAGCCAAACGCAGGGAAGCTCGGCGCACACTGGGAATGTGCTTAGTGCATCACTAAGGTCGTTAAGCCCCGTGTCTATGAGCCCATCACAATGGACGGAAGGGTGATTCCGCGATCCTGGAATTTGAGGCATCTCAAAAAGTACTATCACTAGTACAATTTTTTTCCTCGCAAAAAAAAAAAAAAAAAAAAAAAAACATCAGCTCACATCTCATGCACTAAACTTGAACTACGGGCTCGACTTGATCTCTTCATAGGGTACATAGGCAGCCCATCTTCGGGTGGGTCCAGCTAGCCCCCCTCCTTAAAACCGGGGTGGGGTGGGACTATATCCATACTCTACCTTGCTTGATCGGGAATTCCTTGCTTGATCACAGCTTACCACCGTTGCTCGTCATGAGTGTGGTACCAACCTTCCTTGGCCTTACGGCCTGGACACTTACCATAACATATGCTCGGCATCTTTTGCCTTAGCCATTTTTCTCAGATAGCTACAGCTACTCGTCATTACTGGCCATAATGACGATTTCAAACATCACCATTACCTAGGTCTTCTACATAGCTTTGTCTATATTTAAATTTGCACTACTTAAACCCAGCTCGTCCTACACGCTGGTCCATTTACATCCTCAAGCAAACTTAAATGCTTACACAAGCTAACATTTGAGATTCAATACTCGGCTCGTACACACTCACAAGTCTTAAATTTAAAAGATGAATGACAATCCATTATCAAAATGATTCACATTCAAACGATTAAGGTTTGGATAAAGTCATCTAGGCATTGTACTTGCCCTCGGCAAAACAGAGTTACAAAAACATAAAATCAAAACAAAATACATAATGAAACTGCTACTTGGCAGCAACCTCAAATTTAAGAGTTTCCTCCTGAACTCCTTCGTTCTCCTCTTCAACCCTATCCTCGGTCGTCTCCTCAGCAGTGCCTTGGTCATCCGCACCTTGGTCATCCTCACCTTGGTCATCCTCACCTTAATCCTTGGGTGCAGGAAAAGACACTGGAGAGTTCTTCGGGGATAAGACCAACTTATCCACAATCTTAGACACAACTTCGTCAAAGAGGTGACCAGCTCCTACAAAGTCAAGAACCCAACCTTGGACCTCGGCCTCGAAGTCCTCTAAGGTCTTCTTCCCCTCGGACTTGTTCTCGTCCTCTTTCAGCTCGGCGATCAAGGTTAGGTTCGTGGCATTCTGGCGATCGTAGATGAGGTTTCTCAACATATTACCTTTGAGGTCGGCAACCCGCTTTTTCACCTCTTCCAGCTTCTGGCCAAGATTCCCTTGACGTCCCTTCTCGCCTGATAAGAGACCTTCGCGAACTCGGCCTCCATGCGCTCGATCTCCTCATCCTTCTCTTTCTTGGCTTCAACAAGGCGGTCCTTATCATGCTTGAGCTGGGTACATTCCTCCTCCAGATTATTAATCTGGTCGGAGGGCTGACCCATCTCAAGCTCGGCCTTCTCCCTTGATTCAGTCATCTGCTCCTTCAGAATTCGAACTTGAGAGCCTAACTTGTAGATCGTCGAGCATTATACTTCAGCAATGGTCGACCTCGGCATTATGCTTCAGCAAGAAAAAAACTCCAAGTTAAGTCTAAAAAAATATATATATACAAGACAAGCAAGTAAGGCAGGGAAATTAGCTGGAAACCCTAATAAGCCAAGCGACCGTACCCGGTTCAGTTGTCCATCAATTCTAATGGGGGGTATGGACACTCCGGGGAAGGTTAGCTTTGAGAAAAAGGTTGCAGACCCATCCAATCGATCCTCGGGGATCTCATCAGGTGATGCCCTCGACAGAGAGACCACGGTAGAGATTTCCTTGGAAGACATTCTCATCCTCTTCTTCTTGGTCTTTTTGGAGTGCTCGGCAGTAGGGTCTCCCTCGGCTCCAGAAACTTCTCTCGTCCTTTTCATTTTCGAGGAGTGTTTCCGAAGGATGGATCCTTCAGGCCTATCCACAGACGCTTCGGCCGGAGGCAGCTCTTCGGCTGGAGGGAGGTTTCATTATCAGCTGGCATGATAGCCAGGGGTTGGGCTCAATCACATTACGGTTCACCCTAACAAGGTTCACCGCGAGCTCGACATCTGATTTCTTCCTAGCTTGCTGAAGCTTTCACTCTCGAAGATTGATTTAATGACTCATTTTGTGCAAGATTTCCTGTGTGAGATCTGGTTTTTCATGTTCTTCTTCCTCGTCCTCCTCTGATTCGATGTCCTCGTATGAGAAAGCAAATCCCTCAATTCTGCCTCTCGCTTCTTCTACTCTCTGGAGTGTGAAGGTTGTTTGCCAATCGATTGTTCCGTCCCTGAGTTTCTCGAGATCGGCTCGGAAGGTAGTGGAAAGGAAGGGTGATGAGGACATCAAACCACCTAGCCAAATCATCCAAGCTCCTCAAGTACCAAGCAGACCCATGACCAGGAGCAGGAGTAAAGACATAGAAAAGAAGTTCAATATCTTCTTAGCTCAGCTAGAACATGAAGGACTGATCCCCTTGATTAGTTTGAAGCCATGCGACTAACTCCATTCGAGAACTCAGAATTGAAGGCTCTCTTCAATCAAGTGCCCACGACGACTCAGAATGTTTCACGAGGAGAGCCACATACCAAATTAAAGCTCTTTAAGTCATCTTTCCAGAACATCAAATATCACCTGAATTGGGCTTACCAAATTCCCCGAAAAGGCCAAACAGTGACTGCATGTCCAATGGATCCTATCATACCCAATAAGGACAAATGGGCTCTCTTCATACCCAATCATGAAGTCCACTTAAGTATGGTTTCCTTAAGCATGGAGGATATGTAGGAAGGTTCTAAATCAGCTAAACTGTCTCTTGCTAATGGAGAATCAAGCTTGAAGGCTAAGAGATAGAATTTACTCTATTTAGATCCCTAGATTAGCTCCTTTTGTCTAAGTGTTATTTTTCCTTGATTTTTGTTGTGTTTTTCCTTTTATTTCTTGCAGGATGATTGTGTTTTTCCCTTTAATTTAGCTTTGAACCTGGCTATATAATGCCATTGTAGTCCCTTTTTTTTTCACCTTTGATTAATAAAATTACTTGTTTTTATTGGTTATACCAAGTTTTCTCTCTACTTCTTGTGAGCAAGTTCAAGTCTAGAGTGTCATAGAAGTATCAGCAAGCTTACACACTTGTTGTGATTCTTTTCAATCCACATATACCTCCACCTTATCCCGGATTAACTAGTGTGGTCCTTAGACCATCTAGTGATCCAACCCTTGTTGTGTCAAGGCCCTTGGAGCTTATATCATTTTTGGTATCAGAGCCTAAAGATCCTTAACCATAAGATTGTTTCTATATTTTATCTTTTTTATTTTTGCAAATTGCTTTCATTTATTTGATTCATAAAAAGAAAAAAATATTTGTTATTGATTTTTTCGTAGTTGCAGTGTTATTTTTGTTCCTTTTTCATATTGTTTTTTTTTAATAAATACAAAAAATCTCTTTATTTCATTTATATTAGTATTGATATTTAAAAAAAAAACACAAAACAAAACACTTTTTTCAATTATTTTTTACATCATTTTAGTTCATTTGTTTCATGAGTTTTTACCATTGTCTTGTTTGCATTTTTTCATTTCTTTCCTTTAAAAAAAAAATCATTTGTGTTTGATTTGAGTATTGATCATTTGCATTCTAGTGATTTATTTTTAATATTTGAAATTATATTTCAGTTGATATATCATTTCTTTGGTAATTTACTATAATCTACAAGATCAAATTTCCGATTACTTTGGTACCTTAATTTTTTTTTTTTTTCAGGTACCATGGTTGAGAATACGGAGGATGATAATTCTCCTATCATGGTGATGCTGAGAGCTATTCAACAACAACTCCAAACCATGGATCAAATATCAAACCGTATGGAAGAACCAATGCTAATGCGAGTGAAAACCACCAAGAAAACAATAGAAGAAGAAGGGGGTCAAAGAGATAAAAATATGGAGGAGCAGGAGGAAGAAGAGCTTCCTAGACCAAGAGCTATTGAAATGAAGCTTAAGGCTCCTACATTTGATGGAAGAGTAGATTCCGAACCATATCTAAGCAAATGATGGAACACATCTTCGTGTACTACAACTACAACGAGCAAAGGAGGCTAGCCTTAGCCGTAGCTCAACTCACAGATCATGCCTTATCATGGTGGGATCGTGAGGTTTGTGATAGAAGAAGAAGTGACATTCCTCAAATCAATACTTGGAGAGAGATGAAGCAGTTGATGAAGAAGAGGTATGTGCCTACATACTATCACTGAGACCTCCAAAAGAAATTCTGGAAACTAGTCCAAGGATATAGTAGTGTAGAGGAATACTTTGAGGAGTTTGAGCATCTAAGGAATATATTAGAACTTGAAGAAGATGCCGAGACCATCATGGCTCAGTTCCTAGATGGATTAAATGAAAGGGTTAGTCGCAAGGGAGAAAGGCTTCCCTATCATGATTTGAAGGATATCTTACACCATGCCATACAAGTCGAGCAACACATCAAGAAAAAGTTTTCCACTATGAGCAAGTTTAAGAATGTTCAATATTGGGAACAAGGTCGTGCCAAGCCACAAAACCAGCCAACTGTCCAATCCAAGCCATTAGACCAAGGCAAGGCCGTTGTTATTGACTCTCGATTCAAATCTAAACCATCTGAACCCAACCAAGGTAAGTTTTTTAACCCAAACACATCTAGAACACATAATATAACTTGTTTCAAGTGTAAGGGCAGAGGTCATGTGGCTAAAGAATGTCCTAACCAAAGGGTGATGATTCTCACGGATGTGGGTGATTACAAGTCACAAGATGAAGAAGATGCTGAAGGTGATAAGGTTAAGTGTGAGGCTGAATATGGAGAGTCTCTTGTAATAAGACGTGTCTTGAACCTCACGGTTCATCCCAATGAGGTAGCGCAAAGAGAGAACATTTTCCATACTCGTTGTACCATCCAAGAAAAGGTATGTAATTGATTATTCATGGTGGTTCATGTACTAATGTTGCTAGTGAGTATATGGTCTCTAAGCTCAGTCTTGAAAGGACTAAACATCCTCATCCATATAAACTAAGATGGCTTAATGACAAGGCTGAGTTAAGGATCACCGATCAAGTACAAGTACCATTCAAAGTGGGAAAGTATATGGATTCGGTTTTGTGTGATGTGGTTCCTATGCAAGCTTATCATCTATTACTTGGTAGACCATGGAAATTTGATAAGGATACCATTCATCATGGGCGTAGCAACATGTACTCTTTTGTCCATGACAAAAAGAAGTATAATTTGACACCTCTTATACCTTCACAAGTACATGAAATTCAAATGAAAATGCTTAAAGAGAAGGATATTTCTACCAAAAGCAATCTACTTATCAAGCCTAGTTATATTACTAAGGCCATTACTTGTAAAGAAACGGTGCTACTAATTGTTTTTAAAGAGGTTTTGAGTGCATGTTTGAGTACTTTGGAGCAAGATCTTCCTCAAGAAGTCAAAGACCTATTGGATCGGTTTTCAGACACATTTCCTAAAGAAATACCACCTGGACTTCCACCAATTAGAGGGATTGAGCATCAAATTGATTTGGTGCCAGGTATATTATTGCCTAACCGAGCCGCTTATCGAGTTAACCCGGAAGAGGCTAAGGAGAGAAGCAAGTAATGGATCTTTTGGAAAAAGGCATGTACATGAGAGCCTTAGTCCATGCGCTATACATGTCCTCTTAATGCAAAAAAAAAAAAAAAAATGGGACATGGGGGATGTGTGTGGATTGTCGAGCTATCAACAATATAACCATAAAAAATACCGACATCCAATACCAAGGTTAGATGATATGCTTGATGAGCTTTCTGGTTCTAATGTGTTTTCTAAGATGGACCTTAGGAGTGGATACCATCAAGTAAGAATGAAAGAAGGTGATGAGTGGAAAACGGCTTTCAAGAAAAAAAAAAACGGTCTTTACGAGTGGCTAGTTATGCCATTTGGACTCACTAATGCACTAAGCGCCTTCATGAGGCTCATGAACCAAATTCTAAGACTTTTCATTATTAAGTTTGTAGTGGTATACTTTGATGATATACTAATTTATATCCATAGAACTTCTGATCACATAAGTCATTTGGAACAAGTCCTTACGACACTTCAAAAGGAAGACCTTTATGTCAACCTTAAGAAGTGCACATTTTGCACTAATGAGCTATTGTTTTTAAGATTTATTGTGAGCTCACAGGGCCTAAGAGTGGATTAAGATAAGGTTAAAGCGATCCAAGAGTGGCCAACTCCAATCAACATAAGTCAAGTTAGGAGCTTCCACGGTTGGGCTAGCTTTTATAGGAGGTTTGTGAAGGAATTTAGCACTCTTTCTGCACCACTCAGTGCTGTTATTGTGTGGGTGAAATCACACAAATACTAGTTGTACGAGAGTTCAGAAGAGGGACTCGATACAAAGAGTGAGGCACAAACACAGAAAGAACTAGCAAAGGATTGCTTTGTATTAATTATGAATAAGAGTCTTTCGTAGCGTCAACTTTTCTTAGGGTTTTTAGGCTAGAAAGAGATGATCATACAAGTTTAACCTAGAAGAGTATATATACAAGATTATGCCCCCTTAAAGTTAAACTCCTAGATCTTTTCGTATATTCCTGATTCATCTTGCCTTTACTCTTCAGGTCGGCTCGTCTTATTTAGGCCTTGGTTTCCTTGGCTATTGACAGGAATTGGGCCGTTCCTCATATTGCTCGGCCCAACATATGGCGAGGAGTTCATCCTGTGAGGTCGGACAAGGATAAGCAGAGGAAGTGCAACTCCTCGGCCTGGTTCACAAATTACTGACTTGGCCGATGACATGACTTGTCTTATGTCCTCGGCTTTGCAAATGCTATGGGTTATGCCGAGGTCATGAATTAGTTGATGATCTCTGCATATAGACGAGAGTTGTCTTGTTCAAGATTTGCCGAGGGCACCATCCAGATAGTGTCCTCGGCTCTCGTGAGTTCAATGAGCTATGCCGAGCTCACGATTTGGTTAACGTCCTCTGCATGTCTGAGAACAAATGGTACTTCTGAGAGTGTGACTTAGCTAGACCTTCTCGGCGTTCCTTTGCCCATTTGCCTAGCCGAGGTCATGCTTAGGGAAGTGACCTCGGTCTAAATGATCCAACACTTAAATATTTCATCTGACTGCTAACTTACGATCGTTGGTGGGGATTTTTTTACCCCCACAGTTATTTAGAAAGATGTGGGATTCAAGTGGGGAGAAGCTCAAGAGCAGGCTTTCAAAGCTCTTAAGGATCGGTTAGCAAATACTCCTATTTTAGCTTTCCCCGATTTTGCTAAAACGTTTGAAATTGAGTGTGATGCTTCAGGATTAGGCATTGGAGCTGTTCTTACTCAAGGAGGCAAGCCAATAACCTACTTCAGCGAGAAACTTAGTGGTGCAACTCTCAATTACCCCACATATGATAAGGAGTTGTATACTTTAGTTCGGCCAATGGAATCATGGCAACATTATTTACTCGTGAAGGAGTGTGTGATCCACACGGATTATGAGACCTTAAAGCATCTAAGAGGTCAAACTAATTTAAAGAGAAGGCATGCTAACTGGCTAGAGTTTATAGAGACATTCCCTTATGTCATCAAGTACAAGAAGGGGAAAGACAACACTATAGCCGATGCACTTTCAAGAAGACACACGCGTATATCCACTATGGATGCAAAGGTTCTTTGTTTTGAATTAATTATTCCTTTGTATGAGACTGATCCTGATTTTGCAGAGAGTTACAAAGGACAAGGAAAGGGAGCCTATGGATCTTTCTATACCCATAATGGTTATCTCTTCAAGGATAAACGACTGTGCATCCCACAATGTTCACTAAGAGATCTCGTAGTTCGAGAAGCTCATGGAGGAGGATTAATGAGTCACTTTGGTGTGGAAAAAACCTTAGCTGTGCTTAAAAAACATTTCTTTTAGCCACACCTTAAGAAAACGGTGGAGACTTTCATTGCAAGATGTATCACTTGCAAGCGAGCAAAGTCTAGAGTCCAACCCCACGGTTTGTATCTTCCTTTACCAATTCGTACTTTCCTTGGGTTGATATTCCCCTGGATTTTGTGCTGGTTTGCCTAAGATCAGAAATAAGGACTCAATCTTCGTGGTGGAAGACCGATTTTCCAAGACGACTCACTTCATTCCATGTGCCAAAACCAATGATGCAACCCAAACCACAGATCTTTTCTTTAAAGAAGTGGTTAAATTGCATGGAGTTCCAAGGACAATTGTCTCGGATAGGGACACCAAGTTTCTTAGTCATTTTTGGAGAACCTTGTGGAAGAAGCTAGGCACCAACCTGCTGTTTTCAACCACTTATCATCCACAAACTGATGGCCAAACTGAAGTGGTCAATCGCACTCTTGGAACACTTCTAAGAGCAACAATAGGGAGAAATCTTAAAACTTGGCTTGAAGCCTTACCTTTTGTTGAATTTGCTTACAATAGAGCTACCCATAGTGCCACACTAATGTCACATTTCCAGGTTTTGTATGGGTTCAATCCCAATACTCCTTTGGATCTCACACCACTTAAAAAAAAAAACGTTTTTGAATTTCGGTGGCGAGAAGAAAGCTGAGTATATTAAAAAGCTTTATCTCAAGGTTAAGGAAAAACTTGAGAAAACCAATGAGCAACGTGTCAAAGCAGCTAACAAGGGCAGGAAACAAGTATCTTTTGAAGTTGCAGAATGGGTTTGGTTACACATGAGCCCAGAGAGGTTTCCAACCCAAAGGAGTTCTAAGCTTTTACCTCGAGGAGATGGACCTTTCAAGATCTTAGAAAAGATCAATGATAATTCTTACAAGCTAGAACTTCCAAGTGAGTTTCAAGTATCCAACATCTTTAATATTTCTGATCTAGCTCGTTTTGGTGCAGGTGAAATAGTTTGGGGTCAAAACCTTTTGAAGAGGGAGGGAGTGATGAGGACATCAAACCACCTAGCCAAATCATCCAAGCTCCCTAAGTACAAAGCGGACCCATGACCAAGAGCAGGATTAATGACATAGAAAAGAAGTTCAATATCTTCTTAGCTCAGCTGGAAGATGAAGGACTGATCCCCCTTGATCAGTTTGAAGCCATGCGACTAACTTCATTCGAGAACTCAGAATTGAAGGCTGTATTCAATCAAGTGCCCACGACGACTAAGAATGTTACACGAGGTGAGCCACATACCATATTAAAGCTTTTTAAGTAAGCTTTCTAGAACATCAAACTCCCCGAAAAGGCCAAACAGTGACTCCATGTCCAGTGGATCCTATCATATCCAATAAGCACAAATGTGCTCTCTTCATACCCAAACATGAAGTCCACGTAAGTATGGTTTCCTTAAGAATGGAGGATCTGTAGGAAGGTTCTAAGTCAACTAAATTATCTCTTGCTAATGGAGAATCAAGTTTGAAGGCTAAGAGATATAATTTTCTCTATTTAGACCCCTAGATTAGCTCCTTTTGTTTAAGTGTTATTTTTCCTTGATTTTTGTTGTGTTTTTCCTTTTATTTCTTGCAAAATGATTGTGTTTTCCCCTTTAATTTAGCTTTGAACCTGGCTATATAATGCCTTGAATTGTAGTCCATTTTTTCACCTTTGATTAGTAAAATTACTTGTTTTTTTAGTTTATAACAAGTTTTCTCTCTACTTCTTGTGGGCATGTTCAAGTTTAGAGTGTCATAAAAGTATCACCAAGCTTACACACTTGTTGTGGTTCTTTTCAATCCACATCTACCTCCACCTTATTCCGGATTAACTAGAGAGGTCCTTAGACCAGCTAGTGATCCAACCCTTGTTGTGTCAAGGCCCTTGAAGCTTATATTAAAGGGCCAGATATAGTTTTTGCAAGACGAAAAATGAAAGATTAGATCACAGATGAAACCATCATGCAAGTTCACATAACATTGAAGATCGGCTCGGAAGGCAGTGGAAAGGAAGGGCCAGTTATAGTTTTCGATATGATTTTTTAGTGTTTTTAACGAAGACACTATTTGATTTCAAACATAACCACTGGATTTCATATTTTTCTGTTTGCAAAGTGTTTTTGTGAAAATAATGCATTTTAAGTCACAAATGGGCGTTTTCTAACAAGTTCAACAAATAAACATCAGAAGTCCAGACCCAGATGAAAAGATGTTTATTTTGGATTTAAGTGAGGAGTTAGGACAATCAAGCCACGTGAGTTAGCTGTCGCATGGGCTGAGAATCATATCATTAGCCCTCGGGAGTAAGGAGTTAAGCCCAAATCATTGAAGGTGTATCCAGAAGCTCGCATGATATGAAGGCCCAATCGATCGGAGCAGAGGCCCACCGATCGATCAAGGCCCATTATCTCAAGGAAACTTTGAGAACAAATTCAGATAAAGACCGTTGCATTTCGGGAGTTATCAGGATATGTTGGAGATAATCACTGAAGATACTGAATCTTCAGAATACGCATTTTGGATAACAGTCGGATCGACCGATATATAAGCGAACGATTAATCAGAGCCGGATAGACAAAAATATTTGGATCTGAATTTAAATCTCTTCCTGATTTATCTCGGCCAACAGCTCGACTCTCTCCCCTATAAATACAGACGACTGAAGCCACAGAGAAACACACACTGACAAAGATTCCAGGCATCCAGGCTAAATAGTTTCAGTTTCTTATTTTTGTTTCTTCATTTTATTGTTGCTTTGATCATTGCTTCTAGGACGAAGTTTGTAATCTTTGCACTCCAGAGAAGCTATTCTGAACCCTCTTTTATAATAAGCAATTTTCATTGTCATCATGTTTGCTCTTACTATGTTTGAGTAGTCTTTTAGTTGGGAATAAGGTTTTGGTAGGAGGAATCATGGTTTGGTAGATAGGCAATAGGGCTGTGTAATGATTAGTTTGTAGACTTAGTTCCATATCAGATCTTAATATAATCATAGGATAAATCTGCGAATAATACACCACTTAAAGTAAGAGATTCAAAATTTGATAGTGAAAGTTTTACTATTTATAGTTTGGTAGAATTTGATTTCCTGAACTTAATGCCTAGATTAATTGGTGGATGAGTCCATAGGTTCTCTTTCTGCTACTAATACACCACTTAGAATAAACCTGCTACTAATAAACTTGCTACTAATACACCACTTAGAGTAAGAAATTCAGAACTTTATAGTGAAAGCTTTACTATTTATAGTTTGGTTGAATTTGATTTCCTGAACTTAATGCCTAGATTAATTGGTGGATCAGTCCATAGGTTCTCTTTCTGAAAAGATATATGTTAGAGTTAACTCTGATACCAATTGAACTAGACTGGCTAAGTCTGACCATAAGGAGAGCCAGTTAATAGTGATTTCAACTATATAGCCTAAACTAGGATTTACATTAGTTACTACCCTGAATAATTCAAACCGTCATCCTCTGATGCATTGCGTGATTTCCAAACGCTTTTTGTTATTGAATTTTCTCATGTCTTATCTGTTTTAGTATTTTCAGGCATTGATCGATCGACAGCATAATCTGCAATCGAGGTGTTCTAATCGATCGACCAAAACCACAAACCATTTCATTTTGCTGCTAAGTTCGAGTGAATTTGGATGTGCTACTGCATACACTCTGCTCCCTGTGGATTCGACCCCTAAGTACTACTGCGAGACCTGTGCGCTTGCATGACATATTTTTTTGTGAAAACTAATCCCCATCATTGTATCTTCTCCTCAAACCGTCAACGGACTTAGTCGTCGAGGAAAATTGTCTTGATAAATAGTAGATTAGTGGGGGAATTTTAGGACTATGGACTTCCTTTTTCTTCCCCTTCTTCTTTTCGGCCTTTAGTTTGTCTGCTTTCTCGGCATCTCCTAGAGGGCCATAACCCTGGTGATACTCTTCAGCTTCACGCTTAAACAGCCTTGCAATCCGCTGTGATTCCCTGACGGAAATGTCAATTGAGGAGGTCTCGTCGGCACGTGATGAAGTTGATTTTCTAGCTATCACTAATCTATTCTCCTCGGTCCCTGGTTCTTTGTCACCATCCGACTCATGACCCTGAGCAGTCTCCTCCTCGTAAGAAGTCTCTTCGTCGTCTTCACTTAACACCACCCGCTGTAATTGAGGGGGTATGGTTTCTCCAACTTCTGCATTTTCACCCTCGGGTTCCCTTAAGTCGTCAAGAAATTCCTCGCTCACCTCAATCTGGCCGCTCTGCTTGGCGGAATCCAATGGTAAACGTTCGGAAAGAGTCGCGTCCATAGTAGCTTGTGATTCGCTGGAATTTGGATGAATAAACCCTAATTCTTTGAAGATTCGCCGTAATGTTGGACTAGTTCACGGCGAAGCTTATGTTTTGACTCAAGAACCCTGGTTTTCTAAACAAGAACGAAGAGAGAGAACAAAGGATTTTACATTTGATATGTTGTCACTTCACTCCTCAGACAATGAAAAATGAGAAGTGAGGAGGGTCAGTGCGGATTTTTATAGGAATGGAAGGGAAACTGAACCGTTTTCATCTCGAGAAACACATGGAAACTGTTCACATTTCGAAGATTTAATCATTTCTAATCACCTTGCATGATTGTATCCAACCCTGCAAACTGTGGGGGTCAAATATCCCCACCTGCAATCATAAAAAAGCAGTTGAAGGAAATGACCAAGTCGTGAACGTTGAGGCCGAGGTCATCTACTAAGACATGACCTCGATCACTCTTGTACTAAAAGATGCCGAGAAAGTCTAGCTGAGTCACTTCCTCGGCATAATCTGAATTTGGACATGCCGAGAACATTAACTGAATCATGAGTTCGGCATAGTTCTCTACATTCGCCAAGCCGAGGACATTATCAGTATCATGTCCTCAGACAGGTCTGCACCACATACATCATGCTGAGGAAATATCATTTCCTCAGACCATTCTTGTCTATTCCCGAAGGCCGAGTTCGTCAACATATAATGATGGGCCGAGCAAACACTCCGAATAGCCCAATACTTATCGAAGGAAAAGGCAAGAAGGATCATGAATATACGAGAAGATCTAGGAGTTTAACTTATCTCGAAGTCATCATAATCTTGTATATATATACTTCTTTAGATTAAACTTATAGATCATCTTTTTCTGGCTGAAGAACCCTACAAAAGCGTATGCTATGAAAGACTTTCCTTTCAAAAATCAATTCAAAAGCTCTTCGCTATTTCTTCGTGTTTGTGTTGAGCTCTTTGCTTCGAGTTCCCTCTTTAGAATCTCGAACAAATAGTGATTGTGTGTTTTCACCCTCACACTTACGAAGAAAAACCATCACCTCATCACCCTCTTTGAAAACTTTGACTCTTCAACGCTAGTCAGCAATAGTCTCAACTGGTGCTTTGTCTCCAGGAATCTTGGATAACATAACTAAAGGAACCACATGCTTAGGTGATGGAGATTTAGTTTTCTCCTAAAATATTTCCTGCAAGCGCAAGAGCGTTCTCAATAGTACTTAGGGGTCAACCCAACAAAGAGCAAAGTGGACGCACAAAAATACGTAAGAATTCCATTGAGCTAAGCAACAAAATATGATTCGAGAATGATCAAATAAAAACGTTCCAAATCTGAAAATCAAAACAAAAACGTAAGTAAATAAAAATATTTAAAACGTTAGGAAGTTAAGAATTCATCAGAAACTCATGGTTTGAATTATTTAGGGTAGTAGTTTATGCAAGTTTTATAGAAAAGCTATAAAACCTGAAATCACTAATGTTCGACTATCCTTACGGTCAGGCGTAGCCGGTCTAATGTAGTCGAGTCTAGGTCACTTAAGTCAAAGTTGTTACGCCCCTTCAGTCTCTAGCCTAGTTATTAAGAGCAGAAAATCAATTGCAACTCCGAGAATTGACATTAGAGCTTTCAAAATCAATGTTACGTTAACTAACTCTAAGTTGTGTATTAGTAGTTGTCAATTCTAGATATGATTAAGCTCTGATAAGATAGTAGCCTTAACTCGTCTCTGGATAATCATGTTGCCTATCTACCGTACCAGGAATACTCCTAGCAAACCTTATTCCTAGGCATGCGATCTTAAACCAAACTAACCGAACCGTAACAAAATTTTGGTGGTTCGGTTAGTAGGTGTAAACCGATCGGCAGCCACATGTACAAGATTCGGTTATCTGTTTGGTTCGGTTCGGTTTATGCTAACCAAGTATGTTACCAGACTTGTTTTGTATCCAAACCTAAATAACATCTTATCCTGTTATCGACTTAACCTCTTCTTCTCTCTGTTTTGCGGCGTGAAAAGAACAAAGAATTTTTCTTTCCTCGCCAAGTACCAACTATGAACGATTAGCTTCTTTAATTCCTCATTTAGTCATTTGATTAGCTTCTTTCGTTGTAAAGTTAAGGCTCTTTCTCTGTGTATGTAAATGATACACAAATTTTTACCCTAAGTATTTCTAACTGCAAGTGCACAACAAATATCAGTTATAGTACTTAAGGATCGAATCCATGAAAACCGAATAAATACGCAAACTAATTTAATAAATTCTAAATTAAAGCAAGGATGATGGTTTTGAGTTTAACTAATTAGGGCAGACAGTAAGTAAATTATGAGGGGTTCAAATCAATGAATGCAAACGCTAGGCTTTTGGTAACTTCAACTAGGAATTAATTCTGGCCTAAATTACGTCGAGTGTCGATAGGCACTATGATGGTGTCGATCGATACCTCACGTACATATTTAATGAAACCTTAACTCTAGAACATGAACAATGCAAACAAGCAATCCAACTCTCGTTGAGACAACTATCTTAGTTTAAATCCTAGTAAGACCAAATCCCTTTGAGAATTCCTAAGGAATTTAAACTAGCATTACAAACTGATTAAATTGTTCAGTAACTATTCCAAACCAAATCTCTTTGAGAAAAGAGCTAGCTCTCCTCAGATTAATTCCAGCAATTTATAAACACTCTCGTGTATAATAAATTCCCTATGATCTAGACTCCAGATGGCTAATCTATGAATCTAGCACTGAGCACATCTAGGAGAAGACTTAATTAATGGTTCCTAAATTAAGCATAAGGCTAACAAAAATCCATCCTAATCTAAGAATTCTAAACCTAACAAATGAACTACTTAGACATAGCAAGACAATTCATCATGCAATAATTAATGAAAGGAATAATAATTAGAGAAAAATAAAACAAGAGTTCAAGAAATCTCTCTCCCTAAAACTCTCTCTAAAGTAAATTAAAGCGTGAGCCTAAACAATGGCCAAAACAAAGTATTTATAGGGTCTAGTACTAATTTAGAGAATGGTAAATTAACAAATCTAATTTTCCATAAGAAATATGGAAATATTCTTGATCTTGAGATTTAGAAAACTTGGTTGATTCTCCCCATGGTGTCGATCGACACCACAAGGGCGTCGATCGACATTCCTTGCTGATTTTCCAATTGTTCTTCGTTTCCTTTTACGTCTCTTCAAGCTTGTTCCATTTTTGCTCCATAATTCTTCTAGATTGTTCCAAATCTCCAAAACTCGTCCATGTACCTAAAATGACTCGTTTAGACTCTAATAATAATAATATAGACTCTAAAATATAAATAAGTATATGTTTATTAGAATAAAAGCCGGTAAAATATAAGATATATAAACTCCCCCAGACATAGCATTTGCTTGCCCTCAAGCAAAACATAAACTGAACTGTGAAAGAGGTTTGAAAATAAAATTCACCTTGCTTTTGAAAAATTGATCTTAGTCAACTTAGTAATCCACACATTAGCCGGACTAATTCCAAACTTGACCACCATGTACTTCTCCTTGGAATTCCTTAGCATTCCAAATAAACCAGAGCCTTGTTATGAATTCCATGCCATTATCATAGCTTGTCTCTTCTTTTGATCTCAATGCCTTCGAAAGTTCTAGACTCCTTTTCCATAAAATGTTTGACAAAGCCAAACTTGAACAGAAATACTCCTAACCTTCCCCTAGACTTGAGTAGCACTATAGTTTGGTTCTGGATCATCGAGATGTTTAGTCTCTAGCCTATACCTTCAATCTTTTTGTTTCTCTTTTTAAAATTATAGGTACCACCATCGGAAAACCATTTCCTAGCCGACCCTAGTATTTTGCCTAATAGTGTGATAAGTCAGTTTTTTAAAAGGCAGAGTAGCAAATGATTTCCCTTACTTGTTGAATCTGCCAAGCATGAATGGAAGAATCAAATCCTAATGCATTGATCACATTGAAGAGGTGCAATAAGCTCAAACCGTTTGGTTCTTCGTAACTTAGCATGAACGTTTTTGTACTACCAATTGGTCCTTGGATTTTTCAATAGTCTTGTTATGAGATTATTCTTGCTTAATGATGGTCACAGATCTGAAAAAGACACCATCAAACAATCCAAGATAATATCATTGTTCCAACTATTTTGATTCGATAAAACGACTCGATAAGCATACATATTTTTGAAATTACAAAAAAATCAAGACAAAGAAAAATACATCAGTATTTCCCTCCCCCAGACTGTTCCAGTATGCAAAAATCTTGAGGCGAGAAAATAGAGAAATATCAATCAAAATTGCCAAAGTCAAAACAATTTACCATAGTTCTGCCGACCGGGGGGGGGGTGTCGATCGACACTGATGATGGTGTCGATTGACACCAATGGGATCGCACAACAGGAGTGATGGTCGATTGACACATGGCTCTCTTCATCAGAGTAATCTGTGTAGTTCCTTTTGTATGAATGATGTATGTAGTTCTCAATCTGAGAACGAATTGATTTCCCCCTCTAATGGGGTTGTAATGACTCTTCAATGGGGTTGTAATCCTTCTTTTAGAGATTCTTTCTAATATTAATGCAATGAGTTGCCAAAAAAAAAAAAATAAAAATTGTAAATAAAAATTGTAAATTGATAAATCTAAAATAAGAGATTTTACCATAATGAGTTCTTATTTTAGAGTTTCTGAGAGAGGTTTAGAACCTCATGTGTCAGTTATTGAGTGGTGATATAATTTTTTAGAAAACCAAAAGAAAAGAAAACAAATTCTTGACTATTTCTTTGTTTCTTTGCCGACTCAGAAAGAGACTCTATCACTTCGGAAGATCCAAAGCTTCTTCTTCGCCTTCTCGATTTTGAAATCAGGTTCAAGGATTTCTCTCTACTTTTTTCGCTTTCCTATAACCTATCCTGAGTTTGTTAACTCGATTGTTATTCTAGATTTTTTGAAAAATGATTCATTTGTTAAGGTGATTGATTCTAACACTTGTTAGTTATTCACTTTTATAATGTTGACAAATTTATTTTTCTTAAATAGATTGCTCAATTTTTAGCTAAACCTAACAGGGCCCCAGCTACGTGGGTGAGAAAGCTCGTCACTTTGGCCAAAAAAATTATTGTTATTAATGTGCAAATGTACGGTATTATGCTATTGATTCAGGTGTGTGGATTAAAAGTTTTCACGGAGCCAATTGAAAAACCATTTAGTGTACGTTGATATACATAAGGACCATCATTAATGATCATAGTACTGTCACAGAAAACTTTGATAGATATGAACATTTATTTCATGTGTTGATGGACAAACTTCCAACTCCTTCACTATTAGTATAAGCTTAAGCCCATATAACACTTGTTGACCCAAGACTTGAATCAAAAGACCATTTAATAATCATCACAAATGAATGCAAAATGAAAATGGACCCGACCGTTAAATGTTAATATGTTATCTTACACAATAGCCTTACATTATTTGTCTGGTTCTCTTAAGGATCAAACCATATTACAAACATAGCAAAGCGGATTAGTGAGCAAACTCCCACAACAAGAAAAATGGCGTATTTATCATCTTCCTCTATGTTTTTCTCTAGTAAAATAACTTCTCCGATCAATAACCTCTTGATCCCACCATCTCTCCATCATATATCTGGGTGAAGATTACATTACAACCAGAAGATCCTTGAAGCACTCCAAAATTACTCCTAATATAACTCTTTTCTAAGTCGCTTTGCCGATAAATTGCAAGTTGAAGATTGTTGGCTAGTAGCTCTTACTACTATGTCTATCTACAAGATCACATTAACACTCTCAAAAGTTTTATAAATTAAGCCTTCACCAACAATTGTTAGACGATTGCAGAATGTAAATAGGTACCTCATGATGATCTTTTGCCTTTCATTACGTCTTTCTTCTCTTGGAAACTTGCGCAAAGGAATGGACCATCCCAAGGACGAAGCTTACAACAAGTAGATGATCCAGCATGGATCGGGACACCTTCTCCAGGTTTCACTTCTACTTGACACACAACACATATGAACAACTTAAACATATTTCAGAGCGGGTACTTTGTGTCTAATATTCAATAAACAATAAAGGTTGATAAGGATTAGCAGAGATAACGAAAGGAGCTTTCACATATGGAAGCATATGTATGCAGAGAACACACCTCTCTGAAAGTATAACATAACCTTCTTCAAACAGTTCTTCAACTACATCAGGTTCCGCATACTCTTTCTCAATATTAGAAGAGGAGTCGGAAGTTTTTCTTTTGAACATGGACTTTAGCATTCCTTTTCCTCGTTTTTTCGGAGGTGGCAGGGGAGCAACTGGTTTTTCTAATTGTGAAGGTCGGATTCCACCCTCGAAGATTGATAGAAAGAAATGGTTAAGTGTTCTCCGCAAAACACGAGAATCGATTACGACTTGGTATCAATCCAAATACTTAAACATCACAAGGATAGATTGCTCATGGTCATCGAGCAATCATAGGCAACATTCTTTACGAAAATGTTCGGAGACCGAAAACAGCTTCACGGGTCACCTCTCACCATTATTAAAGCTTTTTACAGCTATAAAAATCAAAGACCTATAGCCACACTACAAGTCTCAAAAGAGATTGTGTATAGTTAGTAGGGTATCAATCCACTCGGAGGAGGAGATTAACACTTTGAGCGCATTAAGATTCAGCTTTGCTAAAGCAATCAAGAAGGTTTCAAACAAGTATCAAACAAGAATTTAAACAAACTATAAAATGACTAACAAGAAAAGTGAAGCTAAACTTAAACGAATTCGATAAAAGAATGATATTGGCCTTCGGGTAATGGTAATAACGATCAAGCAAGAATAGAATAGACCTTGTGATAGGTTAATTATTTACATGTGAGGCACCATCCTAGGCAAAGGACTACTATGTGTAGCTTGACCCAATCTCTTGGTGTCATTATCTTAACCATCATCCTATGATGATCAAGCAAGAAGAACGAGCACAATATACCACTAAGTATCTTACCCAATCTTGGTGCAATGTGTACAAAGCTAAACACATGTCAATTTCAATCAAATACCTTATCATAAACCAAACCCTTGGAAACATGAATAAGATGACAACCAACAAGTCTCCATTGATCTTTCACAAGAGACTAGCATGAACAACCTATGACTAACGTGTTTAAGAAAATAAGCATTCAAAGACATCTTGTCTAGTCAACCAAATCATCAAAAATCTTGTATATATGTATGGAAGCTATTGATCTATACCCCATTGATCTCTAAAAAAGGGACAACTTTAATGGCTAACACAAGACAAGTCTTGGTTTAAGCATTCCAACAAACAAGATGAGATGAAGCCTAGAATTTATACCCTATTGATCTCTCAAAAAGGGATAACTTTAATGAAACAAGAAGCTAAGGTAAACCAAGGAAAGCTAAACCTCTAATTCATTCAAGCATTTCAACAAACACCTTGTGGGTGTGTTGGAGCCTAAATCTATTTCTCCATGATCTCTCATGTGATAATAGCAATAATGACCATTAGAGTTTAGCTAACCTTGAAGACTAACCTTTTTAACTCAAGATCTAACCTATTCATGCACAATTCTACCATTACTCTTAAACCAATAAGATGACTACTCACTGATAACAATGAAATTCATAGAGAAAATGATTGAAGAAATCATAATCAAAGATAATAAAGATAAGATAAATGATTTAGGGAAAACAAATATCAATGCTTTAAGCATAAAGCTCAGGATATCAAAGTTTACAAGAATGGAGAGTTCTTGGTGTTTTCTCTAAAAAAAAATAAGATAAAAATCCAGCTTATCCTTACAAAATGACAGCTAATAGGTATTTAAAAGATACGATAAGAGTTTGGTCAAAAGAGATTAAGATAAGGTCAACAAATAAATACAAGGATCCGCCTGACCAAAATATCGGGTACCTATATCGGGTGGTACCTGATATTTTTGCATAGGAGAAATTCGATTCAATCCCCGAAGACTGGTAGCATCCCCAAAACACAAGAATCGACTATAACTTGGTATCAATCCAAATACTTAAACATTTCAAGGATAGATTGCTCATGGTTGCTTTGATCTTTGCTTAAAGGATGAAGTTTGTAATCTCTGCACTCCAGAAAAGCTATTCTGAACCCTCTTTTATAATAAGTGATTTTACCGGTTTTTAATATAACAAACATATACTTATTTATATTTTAGAGTCTACATATTATTATTAGAGTCCAAGTGAGTCATTTTAGGTGCATGGACGAGTTTTGGAGCTTTGGAAGGATCTAGAAGAACTATGGAGCAAAATAGAGGCTTGAGGAGACAAAATAAGGAAACGAAGAAAAAAGGCAAAAACAGAGGAGGGTGTCGATCGACACCAGACGAGTATTCTGCATATTTCCATAAATCTCAAGATGAAGATTCTTACCAAATCTTTTATTTTAATTCCCTAATTCTAAAATCCGTCCTAGACTCTATAAATACTTTTATACTGCCATTGTTTAGACTTATACATTAATTTACTTTAAGAGAGTTTTAGGGAGAGAGATTTCTTGAACCCTTGTTTTCTATTCTCTTGGATATTTTATTGCTTTCAATTAAATTGCATGATGTTTTTCTTAGCTATGTCTGGGTAATTCTCTTGTTAGTCTTATGGTTCTTAAGGTTTATATGATTTATTGTTTGCCATAAGTCTAAATTAAGTTGAAACCCTTAATTCTTCCTATAGATTGTGCTCATTGCTAGTTTATAGATTAGCTACCTTTGAACTAGATCTTAAGTTAATTGCTAGGGTTTAATTATAGATTGCATTCACAGCGGAAGTTGGTTTGCATTACAATAGGTTTCATGTTTAGGAATTAAGTGGTTCCTATTTTAACCGTGCTGTGTCGAACGACACCACTCTTGGTGTTGATGGACACTTGACGCGTTTGGCTGCAGTTTTGAGTATTTACCTGAAGTTCCCAAGGCCTAACCTTGCATTTAATTGTTTACAACCCTGATCATAAATCACTTTATTTTACTTGTCACTTGCATTAGTTAGTCAATTCAAAAGCTGTGTCCTAGAATTAATTTGGAGTTTATTTAAATAGTTTACAATAAATTCGATCCCTAAATACTACATCGCTTTAGCTTTGCTCTTGCGGTTAAATACAAAGGGTAAACTTTTGTGTACCAAGTTTTGGCACCGTTGATGGGGACCAATTAAAACTTGCATACTATGTTATCGAATTTTACTTTAGTTTTAAGATTTTATTCGTTTGTTTTTCTTTGGTATTAATTTAATATATATTTACTAAATAACTTTCTTTTTGTTTTACTTTTGGTGTTTCAGGCTAAGAAATCACAATGGTGGAAATTTTGATGTAGCCTGGAGATGAAGAGAATTGATGAGGATAATACTCGATGAGAGAAGAAAACAACAAATTGCATGAGGAGATGAGGCAAATGCATGCCGAGAGGAATCATCAATTAGTCACAATTGGAGGAACGGATAGGCCTCATACTTTCTACAAGGAGAGTTCACCGATAGTTATCCCTCCTCTTACTAGGACGAACTATGAGATCAAGCCTCAAATCATTCAGCTGGTGGAGGAAAGGCCATTCCATGGACATGAGCACGAGAACCCCATCGATCACATCGATAGCTTCGAGAAGATTTGTGGGACTTCACAAGCCAATGGAGTGCCACATGACTACACTCATTGCAACCTTTCCGAGTTCTCTTTGACGGATAAGGCTATTGGTTGGTTAAACTCTCTTCCACCAAAGTCTCTCCACGGATGGGATCAGTTTCGAGCTGCGTTTTTGGACCACTACTACACCAAACAAAAGACAACCATCTTGAAGGCAAAGCTTGCCAAGTTTGAGCCGCTGTCCGGCGAGTCCTTGTGTGAAGCTTGGGAAAGGTTCAAGTCTTATCGCAGAGATCGTCAACACCATGGCTACAGCGAGAGCCAGCTTCTTAGCATCTTCTATGATGTAGTTGGATGGGACTACAAGGCTGCCTTGAATGCTGCAAGCAAGGGGAATTTCATGACACAAAGTGTAGATGGAGCCAAGGAGCTCATGGAAAACCTTGCTGAAAGCTATAGAGACAAGAACAAGGAGTATGATCGATCATGGAGAGTGAATAGTGTGGAGGCTGATTCGGTGAAAGAGCTGTGTGAGACGGTAAAGCTATTGATCAAGACCAATCAGAAGAGTGTACGCTTCGCTGATGTAGATGCTGTCCAAAAGGAAGAAGATGAAGAAGATGTCGCTTATGTAGGAAACAAGGGCCAAAAGTTCAACAATGGTCCATACAACAAGCCTTTTCTACAACACGCCGTCAAATGGTGGATATCAAAAGCCAATCGCTGAAGGTAGAAGCATTGGGAACACATCTTATTCATCTCAAAAGGGACAAGACAACAAGATGAAATCAATGTTGGAGCAAATCTTGGATTGACAACAAAAGTTGACGGTCACATTCAATGGGAAAATTGACCATCTCTACACGGACCATGATGGAAAGATCTCCAATGTCAATGAGAGGATCGAACAGCTGGCCACTCATTTGAAGAAGACCGATCTTCAAGTGGCTCAAACAGCCGAAGCCGTACGTAGATAAGAAGGCTTTCTTCTAGCAAAGACGGACCAAAAACCCCAAGGAATTTGTCAATACAGTGTGTGTGCATGAAGACGAAGATGAATCAGAGTTTCAAGATGATGAGGAGCTGATTGAAGATGATGGAGAGCTGACTGAAGAATTCGAAGAAGATGAAGAAGTTCTAGTTGCGATACAGCGCAGTGTCGAACGACACCACTGAGAGTGTCGATCGACACCTTTCNGGAGGGTGTCGTTTGTCACCTTTCGGGAAAAACACCTTTCTCGTCTGTTTCAGAACAAGGTGTCGACCGACACCTTGGACCGTGTCGATCGACACCACCACTTGTCGACATATAACACGGACATATGTCGAGGTCTTCTCGACACGAGATCGACACCTTACGAAAAATAGCTCATAACAGGGAGTGCGATCGACACCCAGACGAAACAGAGCCAACACGTTCAAATCTAGTTGTTTCAACACCCGAAGGCGTCTATCATCCCAAAGTCCCCTTTCCAGTGCCTTCCATGTAGTCTGAGAAAAAATTAGATAAGGAGATTAAAGCTAAAAGGCAATCCATTTTGAGGAATGTGATCATGGAATCTCCTTTGTCTGGTTTCATCAAGAATTCGCCGGCCATTAAGAGCTACTTCAAGCAACTAAATATATCCAATATCAGCATTGAGGACAGCGTGCGATTGGTACTTAAAGAGATCAGATCTATCAGCATTCAGCTTGCACATTGCCAAAGAAGAACCCTCTCCGCCCACCCTAAAGAAGTTGGAGAAGTTGGTATGTCCGGGCAGGTTCATCTTCGATTGTTGGATCAATGGAATGGTGATGAAAGATTCTCTATGTGATATTGGTGCCACAATTAATGTCATGTCGCAGGCAGTCGCTCGAAGACTTGGTCTTACTTGCCAACGGATTTCCAAGCAACCAATCATCTTAGCTGATTCTTCCTCGGTGGTCGTTAAAGGCTTTGTTCTGGATGTCGAGCTGCAAATTAGGGATTGTTTAGTGCCTGCTGATTTTTATTTCATGGACATTAATGAAGACATCAATAGGCCATTAATACTTGGTTCCTCATTCCTAGCTACCGTTGGAGCTATCATGGGTTTTCCAAACCAACGGGTTTCCTTCTCCAAGATTGACAAGAAACTGTTCTATCACTTTTATTCCATCGATGGACCCTCTTGCAAAGTTATTATACATGATGCGAAGAATGATTATAAGGTTGATGCAAAGGCCGTTCATGAATTTCTAAAGGACATTCCTTCAACAAATCAACCATTTACGGCTAAGCGCAAAGAGACTTCAAAGACATCTGATAAAATCAGCATTGGAATTCCGTTGGAGCTAAGGCACAGGGGCGATGATGTTATCAAGGAATCGGTTGAATGATACGATGGTACTCTTTTCTCAAGTATCTTCATGGAAAGTTAACGGTGGTGTGCTAGTCGGAGAAGGGTGATATATTGCGTTTTTAACTCGTTCTAACCCTGGTTCTAAACTGTTTCTCGAGTCTTTTAGAGTCATTTTAGAGTCTTAACAGGAGCAAAACATGTGGAGTATAGATTTAAGCTTCAAGATGGAGTTGTGAAATGAAAGGTGAAGAATTCATGAAGAAAGAAGCATGGATCGATGGATCTACACGTGATCGATCGATCCATGATCACACCACACCTACGGATAATGCATGGATTGACCATGAAGGCAAGCAACGATCGATTGGGACATGGATCGATCCATGATCACACCACACCTACGAACCACCCATGAATCGACCATCCAGCAAAGGACCGATCGATCCATGCACAGATCGATCGATCCGTCTCCGCGAGCAGCATTTTTGGAAACCTAAATCAGATCAATCTTTACCATATTTGGGAAGATCACACACGTTTTTTCTCCCCTAAATAAAGGGATTGACCCCCAGAAACCCTAAAAGACGTTCTTCTTTCATTTTCTTAGAGCAAAACACTTTTGTTTTATTGTTTTTCATCATTTGCTTCATTGTTCTTGAGGATTCATTGAAGGGGCTTGCATCTTCTCTTCATTCTCATCCTTGATACTGCTGAGAAGTGTTCTTAAATCCCCGTATCTCTTAAATTTCGTTTTCATATTGAGTATTATACAGTTATCAAGTTTTGATTTCATGTCTCTCTATTTACATTGCCTTGTTATCTTTAGAATGATGTGTGAGTAGTTAGGTTGTTAAATTTAGGGGAATCATTGTTAGATAGGTTATTGGCTCGATGAAAATAGGTTAGTCATTAGAATAGCTTCCTCCTTGTGGTGCCTTAAGGCTTAGACTAGTTTGATCTCCTAGTTTATGATCATAGGAACTCCTATTAAACGAAAGTGTAATAGGTTTTTTGACAGCCCATTTAGGAGAGCAAAATGTCTTTAGCCAATGCGAGTTGATGCGAAGGCATTTTGTGAACATATTAAACCTGTGCTAGAAAATGCTCTCTAGCTTAGTTAAACCCAAATGAGAGTTTAGCTGTTTGCTTTGCTAAGAGAAGTAATTGGTACCACGAAAGTGGACCAATTTAGAACTTTGTTTAAGTTGGAGTTTGTGTTGTTTAGAACCTGAATAGTCATCCAGTTAATCGATTTGTCTGCCATTAATGTCCTCTAAATCTAGCATTTTTATCCCCATTGCATTTAAACAAGTAGTAATTTAGTAAAACCGACCAAAAACCCATTCTTATTCGGTTTAGCTTAATAAGAAGGTTCAGTAAGACATAGTGTAGCAACTGGAACTTGTGGAATCGATCCTTAACTACTAGAGCAAAATGTCTTTAGCCAACGCGAGTTGATGCGAATGCATTTTGTGAACATATTAAACCTGTGCTAGAAAATGCTCTCTAGCTTAGTTAAACCNCTTAGTTAAACCCAAATGAGAGTTTAAGTGTTTGCTTTGCTAAGAGAAGTAATTGGTACCACGAAAGTGGACCAATTTAGAACTTTGTTTAAGTCTGAGTTTGTGTTATTTAGAACCTGAATAGTCATCCAGTTAATCGATTTGTCTGCCATTGATGTCCCCTCAGTCTAGCATTTTTATCCCCATTGAATTTAAACAAGTAGTAATTTAGTAAAACCGACCAAAAACCCATTCTTATTCGGTTTAGCTTAATAAGAAAGTTCAGTAAGACATAGTGTAGCAGCTGGAACTTGTGGAATCGATCCTTAACTACTACATCGACATTGTAGTTGCCAAGGTCTTAATTAGTCAAAAATACAAACTTATTAAGTGGCGACGTTGCCGAGTTCAACCGTTTTACCTTTGTCTGAACAATTTATATTATGTCTAAATCTTTACTAATTCTCTCTTCTCTTTCTTTCTTCGTTGTTGTTACAGGTGCATGACCAGAAGCCGAC
>OVAP01000946.1:1011-28147 GCA_900406295.1 Aurinia saxatilis
AAAAAAAAAAAAAAAAAAAAAAAAAATCTGGGATCAATTTGAGAGAGAAGCGTCTCTCTATTCCTTTCTCCACCGATTCGCACTTCTTCGTCTTCTTCCTCTAGCTTCCTCGGTTAGATTTCTCCTTCCCTTTCTCTTTTATGTTTTTTTCGATTATCTTATTGGATTGATTCTGATTTCAATCTCTTTTAGTTTTGTAGTAAAATGAAACGGAATCAGTGATTTTCTAAATTGATAATATCAGATTTGTGTATAAGATTGTTGAATAGATTTATTACAGATCCTTGATTCGTTTGTGTTTTGTTTTGAAACTAAAGTGTTTCTGATTTGTTTGTAAATGGGACTCGGTGTTTTGTTATTAGGGATTGTTGAGTTGGTATTCAGGTGGGATTGTTGCTGTTGATGTCTAGTAGTGACTCTTGATTTTGGAGCTTATAAGTGAGATTCTTTGTCAACTTTGTGTGGTGGGAATCGTGAGACCTTTGTAAGATGAAGATATCTTTGACTTGCACCTATGGTTTTGTTGATTGATTCTCTGAATCTCTTGCTACCTAAGAGTTTTGATTCCGGCTACCGCATATGGTAGGGGATCGTTTTTAGCCAGTGTTGGGATTTAACAAGAAGTGGGATTTGAAGTTGTCAAGAAATATGGGTGAGACTCTTATTACTACACTCTCTATGGAGAATTATCATCCCTCCACACTTCTGTCCATGGATTCAGGTGCTTTTACTAACGAAGAATCGGAGAGGGAGACAAACCGTTCGCTCATACTGTCGGGACCGCCTGATATCAACCTCCCGCTCTCGTCTGAAGCTAGCCCGTCTTTGCTTTTGTGGAATGAGCACTGTGATATCTTAGATGTTGGGCTCGGGCCTCAGCTATATGAGCCTGAGGCTGTTGTTCATGTGCCTAAGGTTGCTAAGAAGTACAACAAGCGTGTTGATAGTGCATGGGGTGCTTGGCTTTTCTTTAGCTTTTACTTCAAGCCTGTATTGGATGAGAAGTCCAAGAATAAGTTGATGAGGGACAGCAATGGCTTGTCCGGGTATGATAAATCTGACTTGCAGCTCGACTCCTTCTTGGTTCAGCATGATATGGAGAATATGTACATGTGGGTGTTCAAGGAGAAACCTGAAAATGCTCTTGGCAAGATGCAGCTGCGGAGTTATATGAATGGGCACTCACGCGAGGGTGAGCGGCCTTTCCCTTTTAGTGTGGACAAAGGTTTTGTCCGCTCCCATAGGATGCAGAGGAAACATTATCGTGGTCTTTCTAACCCACAGTGCCTCCATGGAATAGAAGTTGTTCAGTCACCTAACCTTTCTGTACTCAACGAAGATGAAAAGAAGAAGTGGACGGAACTCACAGGTAGGGATGTGAACTTTTCTATTCCGCGTGAGGCAAGTGATTATGGTTCATGGAGGAATCTCCCAAACACTGAATTTGACGCTGAGCGATCTCTTCCTCTGGCTAAAGCTAATGGACATGCCCACCTTAAGAAACTGAACGGCACCTGTCTTAATCTGTCTACACATTCACCAGATCACGCAGTTGATGCAGTCGAAGTCCATCCCACGGGTAACAACAATAAACGCAAAAGGGATTGTCTTGCTCTAGGAAACTGCGATGACTCGAGCTCAAGTGAGAAATCCCTGGACATGAAAATCCATCCAACGGAGTTGCCATGGTCAAACGATTTCAGTGGGGTGATGAAGAATGTGTATGGGCCAGTCACAGCTGCGAAAACGATATATGAAGATGACAAAGGGTTCTTGATACTTGTGAGCCTGCCATTAGTTGATCCCGGAAGAGTGAAAGTTACATGGAGGAACACACCAACACATGGAATAGTGAAGATATCCTGTGCAAGTATAGGATGTGAACCATTTATCAAGAGACATGATAGGACATTTAAGCTAACAGATCCGACACCAGAGCATTGCCCACCTGGAGAATTCGTCCGAGAAGTCTCCCTGCCAAATCGGATTCCAGACGACGCCAAGCTTGAAGCTTACACAGACGTAAGTGGAACAACGCTAGAGGTTTTAGTGCCTAAACACCGAATGGGACCAGAGGAGCATGAGGTTCGCGTCTGTCTACGTCCGTTCGTGCTAGGGTGAGATTGTAGTGCATAACTTTAAAGGATTTTATTGGTTCATGTATCATTGGATTATTCATATTTAATCTTATTTTCCCTTTGCATTACTTTGTTTAACCTGTCATCTCCTATACCCCCAACAAAATAGAAAAAAATAAGGAGCAACTTTCTTTCTTTCTTCTATACCCTCATACAATGCAATCTGTCATTTCCTATTTGTACTTTCTTTCTTCATATTCTTCAGTTTTTGTCAAGCAATATGAGGGACTGTGTCCATTAAGAACAATTTGACCAAGACTACTCGAGTCTATTAATTCATTCGTTCAGCCCTCACCAGCCTACCATTCCTTTATTAACACAAACCCTTCGATGACTTATAGGCTGCCTTGCTTGAGGAATAGTTTTAAGAAAATGGAGACAAAGCGGAATAACGTCAAATCTTGTTTCTGGATTGAGTGGAAAAGGGATATATGAAGTTCGTTTTGTTCCTCTGTGCATCTCTCTCCTGGGTAAATCCCCATGAAAAAGGGGCAACTTTCGTGTAGTTTGTAATTGTACTAGGTGGTGAGCGCGGGATAGCTATTTTTAATACATTCTTAAATAATTAGTTGAATTTAAAACTTTTTAATATTAGATAAATACTTAATTTAAATCAAACCAATATAAATAATGACATAAAAACAAAAAAAATTACTCAACCAAATCTAGCACATAACATTCGTTTTTAAAAGATTGAAAAATCCTCACATTAATTGTAGGATTTCTTCAAAAATAGTAAGACCTCTCACAATATTGAAATACATTATTAGATGGTAAATTTTTTCACACACACTTGGTATAAAATATGATATGAGCAATCACTCGACATGTCAAATCTCATTCTAATTTATTTTGGAAATCAACATACATGAGTTTCTTAACCACGTGAAGCCACGTCAACTTGAATATTTTGAAAGAGGTGGTGAAAACTTATATTGTAAAATAACAAATAAAGAACTCTAAAACACAGAGGTCAAGGAGAATTTTTTTTTTTAAACCATTTTTTACCGTTTTAAAGTAAATTACCATTTTTAAATATATTTAAAACTTCATCTAATGTTTTTTGGGGGTTTAAGGTTTAGGATCTAGGGTTTAGGGTTAAAACCTTAAACCCTAAAACCCTAAACACAAAAAAATATTTTTATTTAAAAATCACTAAAATCTAAACTTTAAAACCTTAAATCTAAACCCAAGTAACACTAAATCCTAACCCTATAAGGTTTTAATCCTAAACTCTGGAACCGTGAACGAACTCTAAATCCTTAAAGACCGCATTTTTTACATTTTTAAAGTAAATTACCATTTTAAATATTTAAAAATTGTCTTATAATGTTTTTGGGGTTTAAAGGTTTAGGATCTAGGGTTTATGGTTAAAATCCTAAACCCTAAAATCCTAAACAGATATTTATTAAAAAATCACTAAAATCTAAACTTTAAAATCTTAAATCTTAAACCCAAATAACACTAAACCCTAACCATATAAGGTTTTAACTTTTAACCATAAACCTTGGTTCCCTAAACGAACGTAAAAAGTGGGAGATTGATAAAACTCAGACGACTCTCATAGTGGGAGATTGATCAATCGAGCTCGGAATCGCTGTAGATATTTGTAGCGAAAAAAGGAAGAGGAAATGGCAACATTTGTGTAGAAAACAATTGTAGAGAAAAATAACATGGCTTTATTTATATATATATTTTTTAACCATTTAATGTTCTTTTGTGGTGTTACATGAATATTAACAAATAAACACATTGATTTTCCGAGCGGAGAATCCATATAATTCATGACTTTAGTTTGTTTGTTTTTTTAATATGATTTGATAGTCAAAACACTTGGATTTTAAAAGAGTTTTTACCAAATAACAACATATGCAAAAAGATGATATAAGTAAGCAAATCACGTTCTTTAGTACACAACATTTTTATCGTTAATGAGTATACTTTTGTTTAGAAGAGTTTTTTTCCAAATAACAACATATGCAAAAAGATGATATAAGTAAGCAAATAATTTTCTTTAGTACACAACCATTTTTATCGTTAATGAGTATACTTTTGTTTTTTAAACTTTTTTTTATTATCATTAATGAATGTACTTTTGTTTTTCTTCTTTTATCATTGTGGGCATAGAGAAAATTAAAATGTGCTTAAACGGGTTCCACAAAATGGTTGTTCAATTAATTTTTTTTGTTTGGCAACAACCTACGGAGATTCCCCACGTGGAGAATCCAAAAAATTCATGATTATAGCTATATTTTTTCATTTTCCTTTTCTTTTCTTATATGATATTATAATCAAATCACTTAAATTTTAAAAGTTTTTCGTCAAATAATAACATATGCAAAAAATGATATAAGTAAACAAGTAACGTTGTCTCGTTTCACTTACCTACAAAAAGATATAAATAAAGATGTGATTAAAATATTATTTAACTGGTCAATTTTTTAGTTGTTCATTTCAAAGTTTTTGTTTGCAACGACCTACACGAAAATTAACAACTATAAAAACAGTCATTCTCCGCGTTGGAGAATCCGAATAATTCTCCGCGCGAGAATCCAAAGAATTCATGACTTTAACTATTTTTCCTTTATTTTTATATATGATCTAGTCAAAACATTTGAATTTTTTAAAAAATTTTGCCGATAATAACATATATGCAAAAAGATAATATAAGTAAGCTAGTAAACAATTTTTTATAATTAATGAATATACTTTTGTTTTATTGTTAATGGGTATACTTTTGTTTTTTAATGAATATTTTGGAAACTAATTCAAATTTTCCTTTTTAATAAATAATTTATTATTATTATTATTATGGACCGTAGAAAAATTATAAACGGGTTTTAATGACATGTCACATATCCAATAGTATTATAATACATAATCTTTTTAAAATAAAAATATGAAAGAATTATTGTGAACTCACAGCCTATATTTTTCCGCTTACAAATGTACATAAACATTGTGAGCTCCAACCTCGGATATTTCCGCTCATAAATATATATAAGATGTAAAATCTACTTTCCATAATTCAGAAATATTGCATTAAACTCGATATCTCCCCCAAAACCTTCTCTCTATAGACTAAAGTTCCACTCTCTCTCTCCAACGCGAGCACCGCCGTGAACACTGTTTGGACCGGTGGGCGGTGGCTCCCAAAGCACTGCCGCCAGTCCCATATTTTGTTTTCTTTGGCTTTCGTTCTTTGCTTTTTCAGTAAAGTGAATCAACATTTTCCGTTGGTTGAAGGGTGGTGAAGCGTTGCTTCACCGGAAGTGATTGCATGTCGTCGTTTTGAGGTCTCCTTATTTGGTTATCCCATCAATCTAATTGCCCACTAGTGGATCTTTTAGATCTACATCCCATTGATTTGCTTGTCTTATTGATGGTCCCTTCTTCCGCTTTGTGTTGATTCATCAACAAGGGGGTTTCACTCTCTTTAAGCTTGGTTCAAATTAGATTGTTTGAGTACGATCTATCTTGATAACTCAGTTTTTGGTGTCTCGCAAGCGTTTTTGTTACTTTGTTGGTTTCAGTCTCTTGTGGGCTCTTTTCAGGGTTCGCATCATCTAGCGAGGTTTGTTGCTTCCGATCTCTACATCTCTGGCCAGTCCAAAGTCAAATCTCTCTCTGGACACTATTTGGCTACTTATAGTCATTTCAAGACAGAGCCGTCCCGGAGGAGAATCATCACAGGCATCAGAGAGTGTTCGTGGTTCTCTTCTCGAAGTAGTGTCTCACTTACTGTTTTCGAAGGTAGCTCAAGCTTACGGAAGGACTTTTGAATCCTTTTTGGGTTCACTCACATTCTAACTATTGAGATTTGATTGTATTTTTTTAATTTGTTCTTTGAATTTTAGGTTGTGATTAATCCCTTTGTTTTTGGCTTTCCTTAGACTATGGGATTGTTTTCAGCCTTAGATTCTGGTGTGTTCTAGCACACTAACACCTGTTGACATCCTCTGTTTTCCACCTTGTTTTTCTTTGTTTTTTAATAAATAAAGTTTTAGACGAAAAAAAAAATTCAGAAATATTGCATTCACAATTGGATTTAAAAACTGTATTTAAGTTAACACAGTTCCCTTGAATGGTTGCTGAGAAGTCATTATTCTAAGTACATTCTTGACCACAATATATATAATAAGATTAAAGATGATTAAAGAAATTTAAATATTTTCATCAGATGATTTGTTTTGATCTTTTGAACCACTTGTTTGCTGCCTTAACGACCAGAATATAAAACTTGAAATATAAAGCGACACATATTCATTGGCGGGGAAGTTCTAAATTTGGCAAATGGCAAAATGGAGAAAAACTCTTAAAACATCCGATTGATCACAAAAGCAGGTTCAGAGTACCATAAAAAGCTTAACTAAGCAACAAGCAAACAACTGCGAAATTAAAGCAAACAGGGGAAGAACAATAAAAGCTAGAAAGCTTAATCGACTTCTTCAATCTTGGGTCCAGCACCACCACTACCACCAGTGGGAGCATCATCGTCCATGCCTCCAGCTCCTCCCATATCACCACCAGCGCCTTGGTACATTCTTGCAATGATCGGGTTGCAAAGAGACTCGAGCTCCTTCATCTTATCCTCAAACTCATCTGCCTCTGCCAGCTGATTACCATCCAGCCACTCAATGGCTTGGTCAATTGCATCCTCAATCTTCTTCTTGTCAGCTGCGTCAAGCTTAGAAGCAATCTTCTCGTCTTTGATGGTGTTCCTCATATTGTAGGCATAGTTCTCGAGAGCGTTCTTTGCATCCACCTTCTTCTTGTGTTCCTCATCCTCAGCCTTGTACTTCTCTGCTTCCTGTACCATCTTCTCGATTTCTTCCTTGGACAACCTTCCCTTGTCGTTTGTGATAGTGATCTTGTTCTTCTGTCCAGTAGTCTTGTCTTCAGCCGACACGTTCAGGATACCATTGGCATCGATATCGAAACAGACTGTGATCTGAGGAACACCTCGAGGAGCAGGTGGGATGCCGCTCAACTCGAACTTTCCCAATAGGTTGTTGTCCTTTGTTCTGGCCCTTTCTCCTTCGTAAACCTGGATCAACACACCGGGCTGGTTGTCTGAGTAGGTGGAGAAGATCTGCTCTTTCTTGGTGGGAATGGTGGTGTTTCTCGGAATCAAGACAGTCATAACACCACCAGCAGTTTCCAAACCCAAGGACAGAGGAGTGACATCAAGAAGCAACAAATCTTGAACCTTCTCATTCCCTTCACCGCTCAAGATTGCTGCTTGAACGGCAGCTCCATAAGCAACAGCCTCGTCCGGATTGATGCTTTTGCAAAGCTCTTTCCCGTTAAAGAAGTCTTGCAAGAGCTGCTGCACCTTGGGGATTCTGGTGGAACCACCAACAAGGACAACGTCATGCACATTGCTCTTGTCCATCTTAGCATCTCTCAAACACTTCTCTACTGGCTCCATACATTTCCTAAACAGATCCATGTTCAGCTCCTCAAACCTGGCACGAGTAATGGTGGTGTAGAAATCAATACCCTCGTAGAGAGAATCAATCTCAATAGTAGTCTGAGCGGTCGAAGAAAGAGTTCTCTTCGCCCGTTCACAAGCTGTCCTAAGCCTCCTCAAAGCTCTTGGATTCCCAGTAATATCCTTCTTATGCTTCCTCTTAAACTCCTGAACAAAGTGATTAACCATCCTATTATCAAAGTCTTCACCACCAAGATGCGTATCACCAGCAGTAGCCTTCACCTCGAAAATCCCTTCCTCAATCGTAAGCAAAGACACATCAAAAGTACCACCACCCAAGTCAAAAATAAGAACATTCTTCTCACCAACACTCGACGCCTTCTTATCCAAACCATACGCAATCGCAGCAGCAGTAGGCTCATTGATGATACGCATCACATTCATTCCCGAGATAACTCCAGCGTCTTTCGTCGCCTGACGCTGAGAATCGTTGAAATAAGCAGGTACTGTAACAACAGCGTTCTTAATCTGAGTACCGAGATAAGCCTCTGCAATCTCCCTCATCTTAGTGAGAACCATCGACGAGATTTCTTCAGCAGAGAACTGCTTCTCCTCTCCTTTGTAGTTAACCACAATCATCGGCTTCTCCGCTGGACCGGAGACAACCTTGAACGGCCAGTGTCTCATATCCGCTTGAACAGATGGATCACTGAATCTCCTACCAATAAGACGCTTCGCATCTACAAAATATCTCACAGTGATTTAGCAAAATCCTCAAAATTCACACTACAAAACACATAATCCAATTCAAAAGAGCTAATTCCTCTAAACCTAACTCAAAATCCACGGTACAAATCAAAGCTCCATAGATTTCAAAACTAAAACAGAGAGCTCAAGAGCAAGTTCTATATACACAGATCCACAAAAAAAACTTAGAGAATCACCACATGCAACAATCGTCACAAGCTAAAACGCTAAAGAAGAGTTCAAAAATTCAAATAAAAAGCAGAGAAATCGTACCGAAGACGGTGTTGGTAGGGTTCATGGCGACTTGATTCTTGGCAGCATCACCGATCAAACGCTCGCTATCGGTGAAAGCAACGTAAGAAGGAGTCGTACGGTTACCTTGATCGTTAGCAATAATCTCGACTCTGTCATGTTGCCACACACCTACACAGGAGTAAGTAGTACCGAGATCGATTCCGATCGCTGGACCTTCACCTTTACCCGCCATATTAAAATCACCAGAAAATTAATTCAATTAAAAGTTGTTCTGTGAGAGCTTTGTTTGAGAATTTGAGTGTTTCTTTTTTTTTTTGATAATAAAAGGAAGGAGAAGGAGGAGGTGGTTTTATATTCAGTGAACGGTCGGTAAAAGAGGTTCGAGAATGTTCAGGAGATGTGATATCAGCCGTTGGATCTTGTTTTTCGGCCATTTATTTTTCTCGTTTCCTTTTGTTGTCTTTGATTCTAGCTCCTTCTCGAGAGGTCTTTTTTTCAAAAAAAGTTATGTTAAAACGAAGAAGTAGATGTCGTTTGAAGGGAAGTCACATCTGGACCGTCGTCTATCGTATGATTTTCTACCCGAACCGGGGTAATGTGAGTTGGGCCGGTAATTTCTATTCCAACCGGGTATTTACTTTAATATGAACCGGTTTTTACGCCTAATAATGTGTGGTCAAGCTAGGAATACTACTAGATTTTTTTTTCTTTTAATCATCTATTGTATAGAAATCAAAATATAAAATTCCAAATAAAACCAAAAACAAGCTCCGGCATAAAAGATGTCTAAGACATTCCCAAAACCAACTAGTATACTATTCCAACTATGGGTGTCTAAATACTACATCTAGAGACCAATTAAATTTTATCTTGTAACCAAATAGATCCTTTTAAGATTAAATATGATTGCAATCGACTTTTTCTTATAACACTACTAATAATAACTCTTGCCACATTATTTTTGATAGGTGTCACCAATTTAAAGTGACCNAAAGATTAAATATGATTGCAATAGATTTTTTCTCAGTAATAACTCTTGCCACATTATTTTTGATAGGTGTCACCAATTTAAAGTGACCAAAGTAAAATAAGGCATTAAGTTCATGATGCTAACTATCAAGTAACTATAACCAATGTATGGATGTTTGGTGAGCTTCTATGGCCATCTGACAGTCCACAAAAATAACAATAACGTAGATCCTTTAAATTTTGGAGTGCCCATCCTATTCATCTCAGCTCTGCTATGATTCGATTGTGTAGTTTTTGTGAAAGCAACACGAGAACGCGTAGTCTCGTGCTATTCACGCTCCTCCTAAAATTGATCTCTCATTTCTCCAATGAGCATTAAAATTATATTTAGTTGTACCTGGTGGTGGTGGTGATCAAATACTGTCTTCGGTGACACTTTCATGATTGCGTACCGGTTCTTGTTTAATATATTACTAGATTACGACAAGTGGATTAATAATTAGTTCTAACTAAGAAGATGAAAATATATGATTTAAAATAATTTAGATTTTGTAATTGATAACCCATGTAATATTCTATGTAATTAGGTTATAATTTATGACCACAAAAATATTCAAAACTAATTTCAATGTCATATCCTATTAATTGTATGTAAATTAAATCATATGTAATTACCATATCAATCTATAATAATATGAGTTAAGAATTAAAAAGATGTTTAAATATATTAAATTTTTCAATTAAGAATTTGTATATGCGTAATTAAATTGTAAATAACAAACCACAAATATTCAAAACTTATTTCAGTATCATATCTTATTAATTACATACAAATAAAAATCTTATATTATTACCATGTCAATTTACAATATGTAGCTTGTTATACTAAATTGCTCAAACTATTTTGATGAAAGATCTACATTTTTGTTAAACGTTTGATAAAAAAAAAATGGTGAAATGTAAATCTACAAATTTATAAACATGACTATTTTCTTCTCTTTTTTTTTGTTATGATATTATTGTTTTCCTTTTAGTTTTTTTTTTTTGTTGTTGTCCCAAAATGATTTTATTCATAAAAAATGTGTGGCCAAAGACCATACATAGGAAAACAAAGTCACCAAACCATTAGGTGGGTAACATAAGTGTACATAACAATTAACCCAAAGATTCCAACTCTAAATGTTGGTGTAATTAAGACGGGCTATTCCTAGCAATATAAGATTGGTATCGGTGCTCTCTCGTTACACTTGTTGCAATGTTGATCGCTACTTGATTTGTGGTGTGATCTGAACTTGTTAGGGACCAACCACAGATGGAGCGCAATGCCAAAAAAGCCCTGCCAAGCAAAGCTCTAACCGATGGGAATTGCGTCGGGTGAGTTAAAGCGTCCACTAGTTGAAGATCCGAAGATTCGAAGACAATATGTTGCACATGCAGATCCGCCAAACAAGTGGTTGCCCAAATAAAGCCATTGAGCTTTGCTTCTAGTTTTGATGCCACATTTGCAAAAGCATTCCTCCCATGTAAAAGCGGAGTTCCAAGATCGTACAATCCAACCAGTCCCACAAAGGCGGTTAGGATGTAGCCATGAACTCGCAAGATTGCATTTGACCATGGGATCTATCGGTTTTTGCCACTTATACACTACCTCCGGCACGCTCGGCACCGGCTCATTCGCTACCGACCACTCCTGAAAATCTTCTTTAGCACGTTGTAAAAAAAAATTCGATGTCCATACATTTTGCTAAAAACAACCTCATTTCTTGCTTTCCATATCTGCCATAAAATCCAGGGAAAAAAAACATCACCGGTAGGAAGATGGTTGACAAGATAATTGAAATTTAAGAAAACCGAAGCTTGAGAAAACCCATTAGGTGGAGTATCAAGACTTGATAACTCCCACACATCCACAACACGAGGGCAATGAAACAACACATGTGATATAGTTTTGTTCGCTCCCCCACACGTTGGGCAAGTAGGGTTCACATGCATTCCCCGTGATCGCATATAATCCTTAACAGCCATCGCACCCAAAAGACATTTCCAGAGAAAATGCTTTATTTCTTAGGTTGCCTTTACTTTCCAGATTTTACTTCATACAGTTTTCTCCAGAGGTGGAAGGGGATTAACCATTGCAACCTCTGCATCTGTAAGCAATTTGTAGCCACTCTTCTCCGTGTATGAACCAGAAGTAGAGTAACCCCAATAGAAACCATCCCTGAGAAACCTGGAAGTCTTTACTTTCCTAATTCGAGCTTGGTCATCATCGTAAAATAACTCCCGCAATAACTCCTCATTCCAAGTGTCAGTACCATGGAGAATAAGATCGGACACCCTGAGACTAGTATCATAAGTTCTCTGCCAAGGTATCAGGATACGTGGTCTAGCATTGAAAATCCAACAATCCGAGAAGACATAAGTGTCTCGACCATTCCCAATTGACTTTACAAGCCCTCTCTGCAGTAGCTCTCGTCCAAACATCAAGCTCCTCCAGGCGTAAGATGGAACCTTGCCAATGGCGCATCCCATAAAATCACCGGATGGAAAGTAACGACTTTTCAGAAGTCGGGTCAAAAGAGAATTAGGGTTGTCAATGATACGCCAGGCCTGTTTGCACAATAACGCTTGATTAAACGAAGCAATATAATGAAAGCCTATCCCTCCGTTTTCTTTCGATAAACATAATTTCTTCCAAGGCACCCATGCTATTTTCTTTCAGTTATCACCATTACTCCACCAATATTCCGTCATAGCAGTAGTCAGTTTTTGGCATAAATCCTTGGACAACCGAAAACATGACATGGCATATATAGGTAAAGCCAGTGCAATGGACTTCAACAAAATCTCTTTCCCTCCTTGGGATAAGGCTTTACCGAACCAGCCGTTCAATCACGATTTCAACTTCTCCTGTATAAATTGGAGTAATTTCCTTTTCGACCCACTAAAACATTATGGCAAGCCCAAATAAGTACCATTTCCCCCTTCTTTCTCAATACCAAGGATCTGCTGCAAGGGTTGTTTCCGACCCACAGATATATGTTTCCCGAAAATAACTGAGGATTTAGTTGGGTTAATAACCTGTCCCGAAGCCGCACCATACAGATCCAAGCATCGCATTATCTCAGTGCATTGTTCTTCGGTTGCCCTGCATAATAACAAACTATCATCCGCAAACAACAAATGATGCACCGAAGGCCCATTTGCCACCAATGAAATGCCCTGCAGCCGACCCGCTCTCTTAGACTGATTGAGCATATTAATCAATGCTTCCGCCTCCAAAACGAATAGGAACGGGGATAGAGGATCTCCCTGGCGTAAACTGTGCTCTGGTTTAATAAAACCATGTGACTGGCCATTCAATAAGACATAATATGTTACCGACGTGACACAAGCCATGATCCAATTAATCCACACCTCATTGAAGCCGAGCTTACACATTAATTTCTCCATAAAAACTCATTCCACACGATCGTAGGCTTTAGACATGTCCGTCTTAATTGCCATAAAATTCTCACCAACAAAATCATTAGTACGGAGGGCGTAAGTGACCTCATGGGCTATGAGCATGTTATCGGTAATCAACCGACCTCCCACAAAAGCAACATGGGTAACTGAAATGACATCTGGAAAGACCGCTTTGAGCCTGTCACATAAGATTTTGGGAATAATCTTATAGTGAACAGAGCATAAGCTAATGAGCCGCAAATCCTTCATGCGAGTAGGAGTCGTAATTTTTGGTAAGAGGCAAATATTTGTGTGGTTCCAATCTGGCGGTAAAATACCCGAGGCAAAAAGACCTTCTATCTCACGTGTGATTGCTGGCCCGAAAATGTTCCAAATTTTTTTGTAAAAGAAACCAGTAAAACCATCAGCCTCGGGTGCACTGCTCCCTTTTATAGCAAAAGCTGCTAATTTAATCTCCCCATGAGTAACGGGTCTAGTCAAGGTGACATTCATGTCATTCAAAACCCTCGAAGTAAGCCCAAAAAAGCTCCTCCATATCATGGGGATTGGTATACATAAACATATTATGAAAATAATCTATCGCCACCTGACAAACTTCAGCATAACACTCCAAATTATTTTCATCATGCAGCATAATTATTCGATTACGGACACGACGGCCCTTAACACATTTATGGAAGTATCGCGTATTACGATCCCCCTCTTTTAACCACTTGTCCCGTTGAAAACCTCCGATTTTAGCTGGGAAAGAAGTTGAGGATCTGGCGCAACCTTGCTGACCTCCAATTCTAATGTCGAGTGCAAGGCAACAAGTCTATCTGGCGAGTTTTGATTCGTTTCTCTTTTCCATTTTGAGAGTGCTTTACGGCAACAATAAATACGTTCAACTAAGAGAATATCGAAATCCTCATTGTGCCCTAGCCAACCACTCCGCACGATCTCCTCTACTCCCTCCTGATTTAGCCATCGGCTATCAAAGGAAAACCTTCCTCTACTATGTTCCATGGGGTCGTAAACATATTTAATTAGGAAGGTCTATGATCGGACCCCCACAAATTTAAATATGTCATTTTTGAACGCGAGAAATAATTAAACCAAGCATCGTTCCCAAAACTACGATCGAGTTTGCATTGAACGTAATAACCTTCTCTCCATCTTGTCCAGGAAAAAGAATTCTTCACACTACTAATTTCACGAATTTTGCAGTTTGTGACCATATTTCAGAAATTCCAAAACGTTGGATCTTCGCGAACTGGGCTGCCTTATTTTTCGTTAGCATTTAACCATTCATTAAAATCGCCAACCAACAACCAAGCATCATCACGAGTTAAGCCAATTTGGGACAACATATTCCACACTCCAGAACGAAGTGCAATAACCGGGTCACCATGAACGCATGACAAAAATAAGAAATAGATCCATGATTGACATGAACGTTAATGATCCGATTATTGAAAGAAACAACGTTAACAACAAAAGAGCTTTTTCACATCAAAGTCAATCCACCACTACGGCCCACCGGCTCGATAGTAAATAACTCATTGTAACCTAAACTATGCTTTAAGCCAAGCATAAATTTTTTTTTGTTTTGTTTCATTAAAAATAGAAAATCAGGAAAATGATCTTTGCGCATTCCCGAAGACGAGGAACTGTTTCAGGACTTCCAACATCTTGGCAGTTCCAGCTCAATACGCTCATTTGATCTTCAACGGCTTCAATCTGGAAGCCACCGTTTTTTATTGAGTTTTCTTGACTTTCGAACCATTGTTTGAAGTACTCTCACTACGAGTTGACGGTTCCACTGTTGGAGTTGTTTGAACCGATTTCCCTGATTTCAGTTTCTTCACCGTCGGTATAATAACCGATTCATTATCAAAGACCAATGCTCGTGCCTTTGTTCTTAACTCGTGTAGTACCCACAATATTTTAAACCAAAAGGCTATGCCCATCCTTCCGCCAAGGATCTTATGTATTGGACTTGGTTTAAGTCTTTTTATTATACGTCCTTCTTCTAAGTTAATAATTTTTTATAAAAATATAATTTAATAAATATAATAAACAATAGTAAATTTTTCTACGATTTTATTGACGTGACCCAATAGTCACAAGATAGTTATAACCTTCTACCGATCGAAGGAAAATTACAGTCAGATTAGGGTTAGGTTTTCTTTCCTCACAGCGACAATAACACAAGAGCTCTAGAGTTTTCATGTAGTTCGTCTTTGTGAAGTTTATAGGATTTGTTTTAAGAAGAAACGATGCTACCAAAAGCCAGAATTCATAGGAAAGTTGGGGATGACAGGATCAGTGAATTGTCTGACGATTTGCTGGAGCATATATTGTCTCTAGTCCCAACAAAAGATGCAGTGACCACCATGATATTGTCGAAACGGTGGCGTTTTGTCTGGACCATGATGCCTAAACTGGACTACTCAGAAACCTTGAAGAAGAGTGTTTGGAACTTCCTTGACAAGTCAATGCAGCTACATAGGGCACATTCGCTAGAAAGCTTGTGCATCCGACTCTTTCATGATTATCCCGTTAATGAAGATGTCGAAAATCGGATCACATACGCGGTTGAACGCTGCATTCGAGAGCTACACCTTAGATTCCCTCGAGAGCAGAACCTACCAGCTTGCCTCTACACATGCAAAACGCTTGTGACACTGGCTCTATCTACCAATGTTTTCGTTGATGTTCCATCTTTAGCTAGTCTTCCGTCCCTTCAATCGCTGACACTTACTGATGTGATGTATAAAAATCAAGATTCTCATGTTAAGTTTTTATCGAGTTGTCCAGTTCTCAAACATTTGAGTGTGACTCGATATAAGCGTGACAATGCCACAAGTTTCATTGTGAAAGTTCCTTCGTTAGAGAGTCTTATATATTATGTTTTAGGAAGTTCTGGTTTGTCCTTGGTTATAGACTCCCCGAGTTTACGTTACTTTCACATCCTTTCTTATTGTACACTTGATTGCTCAATCCAGAATATGCCTCGCCTTGATGTAGCGAATTTACATGTTCATGTTAATTCTCCCCAGTATGAGAAGTTTCTGACATCTTTTTCCTCTGTCATGTCTCTCCAATTGTATTTGACCAAGGTAAGCCATGTTTATAATCCATATATATATATTTGTTTATTTTTTTATTTTTTAAAAATTTACTAAGTAAGAGGTTTTTTACAGACCCGTAAATCGTCCTGCCCTATACCAGAGCATGTTATATACTTTTGTTAACTTTTTTTTGTATGTTTGTGTATGTGTTTTACTTATGTGTGCTCTGTTTCAGTTTGATTATTGTGGCGCCATGAAGTTCTCTCGGCTCATAGAGTTAAAGCTACGTCTAGGTTACTCAGAGACTAGTTGGTTTGAACGACTGATGCTTTTGCTTCATAACGCTCCCAGACTTAAAGTTCTTATGATCGAATTTGTAAGTATCTTCCTCAAACAGGTTTTGCTTTTTAGATGCGTTTATAATCCTTTCTCGTTGCTTTTTTTTCAGAGTTGTAATAATGGTCTCATCACACATTCATGGAAACAACCGAGCTCTGTACCGGAATGCTTGTTGTCTCATCTTGAGATCTTTGAGTGGAAACCATACCTAGGAAGAATAGAAGAAAATAAAATGATGGCGTACATCCTCGCAAACTCAAAGTGTTTAAAGACGGTAGGACTCCACCTGTCGGCATGGTCTCTCGGGCTTGAGGGGATACGGAAGACAACATATGAGTTACAGTCTATGTATAGGGCTTCATCATCATCTGAGCTTCTGTTTTCTGCTCAACTCAAATGGAGATATAGAAAATGAGAGAAAACAAAACAGGTATGGTTTGTATTCTTCTTCTTCTTTGTTTTTCGTTCGGTATGGAAATGATTTTGATGTGGATGATTTTAGTTTCTTCGAACTAAGATAATTTGTTAGCTTCATATATGTTTTTGTGGTGTTTTTGCCAATTCTTTATTTTATGATTCTTAAGAAGCTGGTGATTGTTGTCTATTACTGAAGTTGCAAATGTTGTAAGCCTACAGAATGTCAGATGAAGAAGAAAGGATATGTTGCTAGCTACCTTTATATGAAACTGATTCTTATCAGAAAGTAACAATCTTTCATTACTGTTTTTCAACCAAAAGATGATCATGTTATTTTTCTCTAGCCATTTAAATTATTTTTCAAAGTTTTTTATTCTTGGGAAAGATATAACCAGAAACTAGAAGGAAAGATTTTTAGAATCCTTAAGCACAAGATCAATTGCAACACAAATCGTCTAGCAAAACAAAAGAAAGATGTAACTTTCCTGTAGGAGAAGAAAAAAACTCAAAAAAGATGATGGAAAACTATTTAGGTCGGCATTAGGTTTGTTTTTGTTTCTTTCACTTTGTAAAATCCAAATTTCATCACAAAAAAAATTGAAGGGTTACAAACTGGTAGTAAGATATGATGCAAACCAAAATTTCATTATAACATAACCACGATATTAAAGATGTATATTTTGGATTAGGAACATCTTGACAACAGTATCATCTCTTCTCAGTTTGAAACAGATATCATAAAACTAACAAGCCTTACATTACATCATCCTAAAGAAGCAACAGCGCTCAAGTGGCTTCGTATTTGGGATCAGCGGTTACATAATGATAAGCAATGACCAATGCGAAGATGAAGATGCCAAGGAAATTGGCTATGAACCCCAAGTCTTGATCATCAATCATCTGCAACCAAACACAAGTAACATTTCAGCAACAGTTTCTTCATATTCCATCAACAAACAAACAGAAAACAACTCTATATTGTAACAGTAATGGGAACCAATGTTCTTGTATCAAACCAATCAGTTCATCACATTGCATCCCATTAGGGTACAGCCAGATTGTCCCCAAACTTTTCCATTTCACCAAACATCAAGAGTTCATATAAGAGACTAGCAGAGAAAAAATTTGCAAACTTGACTCAACTAGAACTTACAGTGACACGAATAAAAGGTAGTATTGACAAGAAAAAAACAAGGATGATCCCAGTGGGAATCGAACCCACGACCTTTAGATTCGGAGTCTAACGCGATATCCACTCCGCTATGGGATCACATTGGAGAAGAAGTTGAGATTCCAAGTAAAAAACTCAAAACGTGACACAATCAGACAAAGAGAAAATTTGGCAGTTCTCTTCGACAGAGACGGACTATTCCAAGGACCATCACACAAATGGCAGAAACCAAAACCACACAACTAGACTCAGACTGAGATCAAAATCATACACACTTGTCGGAATCAGATCTCTCGAGAATGGAAGCGTAGAATTTTAAAATTTGAGCGAGACTTACCGTTTATGAGGGCGGAATCGGTGGGAAAAGATCAGATCTCCGGGAACGAGAAGCTATTGACGAAACAGAGAACAACAAGTACAGGATCTAAGGGTTTCGTTCGATGTCTGAGCAGGTTTTTTATTTTACTTCTCTCACGAAACAAGCCTGGCCCAATATTTTATTATTTTTGGTTCATTTTGTGGATCACACATTGGTCACTTTTGTAAAATGTATAATTCCATGCTTCTTACTTCTTAATCCTCTCCTAAAACATGTTACTTAAATGTTGACAAAATCTTTTTCGTAATTTTGTACGTTTATGTTTCTTCACATTTTTGGATATGTAAAAAAACGTCGAGAAAACTAGCAAGAATTTCTCTTCTATCAGATCATGTCAACCAAAAAACGAGAAGAAATTAGATGTTATAGCTTACAAATGCATTGGTTAGGTTCACACTTTTCACATAACTAATTCAAAAGGCAAAACATTCGACACACCCAAAAAGGCCAAAGCCAAAACCCTCTATATCTACTTCTCTACACAATACAATCTCCTAAACTGCCTTTGTTTCCAACTGTACAAAAAAGCAGAGCTCCGAGAAAACTAAAATTTCTGGAGCTGTGATTTGTTGTTTTTACACAGAGCATGAGAGCAAAAACAAATAGCTTCAGTTGGTGTTAAAGGCCAAAAAAATGAGATGCCGGCGAATATCAGAGTGTTTCTGTAAGTTCCTTAAGAGTGCGCCATTCCCACAGAAAAAGGAGAGAAGGCGGATGAGCTATATATCACATTTCTGTTGATCAGTTCAGCCACCTCTTTTACTATTAACAGACTTCTTCAGAACCTTCAGACCTCAACTAATACTCAGGAAAGATGATATAATCAAAGTGATGTCGGATGATACGCTCACCAAACTCTGTCACACACGGAGCCATATCTGAATTCACATTCCAATTCCCCAGCTACTTTCAGCGACGAGTCCAGTATCTCTGAATTGTTTCTTGTACCTTCAATAATTTCTCTTCATCTTTTTCAGGGCAGGAGGCGGAAAATTAGGGTGTGGAGCCTACAGTATTGGGTAGATTTTCCGGAACCAATGAACTTACAGAGACCATAGTGTAAGAAACAGGAGACTTATGAGAGCCTCGAGTTCAAAGCTCGTTTGATAACTGAAGTATACCACACATCTGCAGGTATGGATTCTCCAGCAGTTTCTCATTATTGCTCTGCACAGCAAAAGATAAGTGTATACACACTATCAGTGAGGACTATTTTTATATATGGCAGAAAACAAAGGAAAAGCTCAATGATGTAGAGGTTCTGTGACTCTACACTAAATCTTACGATAGCTTTACCTGCTGAGCCTTGAAGACAAGCTTCTGAAGCATGTTTTGGTATTTCTCTGGTTCCTCCGTCATCATCCTCTGAATTATTTTAACGGGTGAGCCAAAAAAGTAAACCAAAAATTATTTCAAAATAAAAATAGTGAATTTAGGAAATCTGCTTGCCTTCAGAAGAAAAGCTGAAGAGTAATAAGCCACCCTTGAGTCTGTATCATCCAGGAGTTCCCTGCATATATAAACATAAGTTTGTCATGCCATGAAACATGTAACACAGATAAATCATCTGGATTTGCAAAAAAGAGTCAATGAATCACCTAAAAAACTCCTCTCCGCCAACTTCTTGAAAAGCAATTGTATCTGCGGTGCATTTACCAATCAGAAGTAATAGCAGGGTGGCTCGAATATCTGAGGTTGCCCCTGGAATATTTCCTCTCCCTTTACTTCCAACTGCAACACCGAGTGCGATGTTGTCAGTTGCTGCACCTGCTAGCTGAATCAAAGGCCAATAAAACAAAGCCGCTGGAACACGGGCAACCAGCTGCACAGGGACGACGGCCTGTCCACGGAGAAGCATTGCTGCCATTGACGCTGTCTCGCATGTTGAAACAGAGACATTGTTGTACCGAGGTCTGGTGTCAGCTTCCTCCATACTTTCTTTATAGCTTTTACGATGGGATGTTTCAAATTTGCTATTTCTATCAGTAGAATTGGGGACTGAGTCCTCATCGGCAGACAATACTTTCAAGCATAGTTGCGAGAAAAGAATGTCACACATCTGCTTGGGAACAACAGAGAGAAGAGATAAGTGAATTGAAACTTCAGCTGGGTGAAAATTATAATAAGAGAAATAGACAGAGCTGTTTTCTATGCCAGTTACTTAAAATGTCGAACATATTATATACTACAACTATGCTTTAGAGTGGCCTTTGATAGAATATTTGACGAAGCAAATGGAAAGAGGAATGAATAGATTTCTACGAAGATGTACCTTTAAGATATTAATCCGGTCAGTTTCGTTTATCTGTGCCATCAAAGACAAAGCACTGCTCATTATGTCTATAACAGCATTTGCCTTCTCTAGTCGTTTGTCTTTATGATCCTGAGTAGCATTTACATCAGCTGATCGCTGTGTCTCATTCTCATCTAGTAAGAACTTGGAACGCATAAGAAGCCTCTCCAGAATGAACAAGAAACCCCATCTGATAACACTGTTCTTTGATTTCAAGAGTCCACAAAGAAGATGTATGGAAACAGGTATATCAGAAGTAACCGGAGACTCAGAGGCACCACAACGCGCAATTTTTTGCTGCAGATCTTTTATGCTCAGCCATATACTTCCACCACTCTCTTCACTGATTTCCGCAATCAGGAGATCCCCCAACCAGATATATCCATTTCGACGATATGTGGTCCTTTCTGAATGAAGAAGAGAGTGCAAAGTAGCCCAGGCTAGATTTACTGACATGCTTATATCGTTTCTTAAAACTTCAATGCTATCCATGAACTTGGAAGATTTGGTTATCTGTTTGAGATGAAGGAACTCTTTATCCAGGTGAGTAAACGAACCAATTATTGTGTCAAACTTTTCAGTTATATTTGCCAAAAGCTGCAAGCAGAAAGAAGAAAAGGGTTAGAAAAGAGGTTTAACTATAAGAAAAATGGATTAAAGACAATATACGACCCAAAAAAAAAAAACTGTAAGAAAAGTTAAGCGATGACTCTCTGTCAGATCTGCAGAAGACAGTTTGCAACATTTTCTAATAATAACACACCTACCTGTATTAGACGTTCACTGTTGCTGAACCCAGACAATGCTGCAGCAATTGATCTTCGCAGGATTTCCCCAATGCCTTCAACACCAAGCTTAACAGAAATGTAGAAAGCTTCAGGTGCATCAGCAAGCGCAAGCCGAACAGCTAAAGGTTGAATCTCATCATCAGTGTACTCAGAAAGACCACTCGCTGAGCAGGCCTCATTAATTTGATGCAGGACATAGTCAAATAAAACCGAGTAGAGATTCCTTCTTTCCTCTCTAGTGGTTGCCAAGGAGTACTGTATCAATAAGATGAATGCCTTACTCTATCAGAAAACTACTGGGCACAGAGTGTCTATATAGATGGGTTTTGATAATGATCATTCAGCCTAACAGATAACATTTTTGCAGTACCTCAAAGAAAATGTACTCCACACCACCGATCAGATCGACCTGGTCTATAAGAAAATTTGAGGCACCTGAACTCGCTTTGGTAGACCCATCTAGCTCTGGAGATCGATAAAACATGTTCGTCATGATACATATAAGCTTGGAATGAACAACTTCTGACCAAGAATTCATTTTGCTAGTTCCCAAAAGAGCTTTGATAACCTGATTCACGGAAAGTGATCGTCTCATCAAAAAGTACAACGTAGCATGAGAACCAGTTAGTGGTACATGAAGCAGGAAACAACAATCATAGTTCTAAAAAACCAAAGAAAATGACAGATCCAAACAAGAGTGGGAGGGGACTAAAAGAAAGAAGAATCCACAAAGCATAAGGCAAATGTAATATTCACCCCTGATAAGGCTAACATACCCTTATGTCAAGACCATTTAGCTGGTTTCTCCTTATTTTCCCTCTATCACAGACAAAATACAGCAAGCAGCTAAGAGCAGATGCCCAAACGGATTCTTCCTTTTCCTCAACCTACAAAAAGAATTTTAAAGGTATGAGATTCCAAATAAGTCTAGTTTTGACATCAAACAAAGAAGCACAAAGAGAGTAAGACACCTGCACTAGGAGAAGAAGTATTTCAAATAATATTTCCAATATCCAAGCCTCAAATTTCTCAATAGCTGAAGAACTGCTTGACATCTTAGGCAAGTCTTTGGTTCTTGTCCCTTGCAGAAGAAGCCTATTATCATTGTCCATAAATGTTTCTTGGGCGTATTCCTCCTCAATGGTTGTAACATTATCACTTATCATTGGCTCTAACAACTGTCCATGAACTCCTAAATTCAGAATCAAATCAAATACACGAATCCTACAAGCTGGCTTTGTGGAGCATAGCATTTCCTGAAATATATTCCCATGCATGGTTAAATAGTTAGCAAGCAATTTAAATATCACGTGACTATATTTTTGAGTGAAGAACTTAACGAAAATGGATAGGGTATGAGTGCTGAAAGTCACACCTCGAGCATGGACAAAGTTAGAGGAGCAGCAATTCTAGCATCCAAGACATACCTAAAAATGGTTGTAGCATAAGTTTGTCAGCAGTCATTAAAGGGCGAAAAGGATGATAGAAATTCAATGAGACTCAACGATCAGGGTCGCAGTAGATTACATGCTACATAAGAAAACTATTATAATGACAAAGAGCGTACATGTCAATAACAAGCTTTATCAGGACGCTCACAGCCACATCCATCGACGGCTTCCCAGTCTTGCTCGTTAACTGGGGTGATACAGTCATCTGATTTGAAGGGGTGGATAATGCCTCAGAACAAACAGCAGCGATCACCTCACCTACCTCCGCATTGTTTAGGCGCAGTGGTTGTTGTTCACTGCAAAACCATGCAGGGGATGAGAGTGATTTGTGATAAAGGCAAAAGCTAAAGTTTGCATCAGATAGATGCTTCCATGCAGAGAATCCATTATCACTTGCCACAGCCAACAGATGCAGTTATTTAAGCAAATAAGTTGATTCACCATTCACATACACAATTATGGTAAATTCACTCTGAAACCACTCATAAGTCACAGTGAAGTAAGATATACAGATCGTATGAAGTTTATTCAATTGCAGCTGTTCTTCAGTCTTAGAGAGACTAGCATCAGGAGTTATTGTAGGTTCATATGGACTACCTTATAACGTGCCATTAAGCAAAACCTTAATACCATTAATGCCAATCAGCAAAAAGATGAATGAGTAGCAGTACGTAAATAAAAAGAACAAATACATGGAGATCGTAAAGACATCCCATTTTCTACCTGTAATGACGATACTGAAAAAGTGGTCTGGCACGTGGACGAAATGTGCTTACAGTGGAATCATCCCTGCATATCATACAAATACTCAATGTAAGAACAGACACAAATTTTTCATAAAAGAGTTTTGAACTTTAACATAGAAATGTCCAAGACGTAATCCCCTTTTTGCCATTTCAGAAAAGGCACCATTTCAGAAAATGCCCTTAATTAAAATAAATGAAATCCACTTTATTCCTTCTACTACCTTATCATAATTAAAAAATGGCATTTATTCTTGACAAAAAAAATTATAATTACTTCTTGAAATCAGACAGCCACGTGAAAGTTTACAGAGCATGTAAGTTTATTATAATCCTAAGCCATCACTCTGTAAGTTACTTCAGAAAAACCACGATGGAATACATACCAAATCTGCTGAGCGCCAGCTCTAGTGCGTTTGGAAGCTGTTATTGCTCTCAAGTGGGAGCGAGCAGACACTGAATTTGTTATCATCGTGACTGAAGCTGGCTGCAGCAGTTGTTCTAAGTAAGGCATCTCTGAGGTACCAAAATATTTCCAGTGCTGGCCCTTCATTTTAGCTTCCATATCTCCCACAAGCAGGCCGGCGGCACCAACTTCCAGAAGGTTACAATTGTTCATGTCTTGGAGATTCACAGGGCGTTCACTAATAATGCAGAGAGAAATATGTTCATTGACAGTCAAGTACTATAGCTACGTAATGAAGGAATTGACTAATAGTAATTGAATGGATGTTTATCTACTAAGATACAAGAATGTATAGCCAAGAATACAAACAACAATGCATTTTAACATATGTATGGACAGAAATAATGTACGATGTACCTTTCGCTAGAAGCTGATGATAACTGGAGCTCCCCAACCCAGCGCCAATTCAGTAAGTCTGATGATATGTATTCTGTGTCTTCCATAGCATTCATTTCTTGTATATTTGACAAGTTTGAAGCAGACAGATTTGCAGCATCCTTTTTTTGTGGAGATTCTGCAGCATTTGCAGGACTTAACTGGGAATTGAATGATCGGCTCAACAAAGAAGATAGAGATGGCAATAACTGTCTTGACGCAAGAGTAGCTCCTGCAAATGCTGCAGGTTGGAATGATCGCCTTGGGATATGCAAAGCCACAAGGGAACGTACATAATGCAATGACTTCACCAGAGCTGCCGAAGCAAAACTGGACACTGGTAAAGGAGAAGCACCCGCCGGTGCTGATAAAACAGGCAATGATTTTTGCTTCAGGCTCGCATCGCACTCGGCAATCAGGTTGACACAAAATCTATCCACCTGCAGCAGTGTCTCCTCACCAGGCTTATATCTGTAGTGTAGGAACGCCTAGCGATTGTTATAATGTATAAATACAATCCACAGGAAAACATAGGAAGACATTCATATTACAGCAATTGTTATACTATAGCAAAATACTGCAAACTTAAATTCTAGGTTTGAATAACTATTATACTTCTTCATATTCAACCGATCTAAAAAATAATTAACCAAAAGTAGCAATCCCCTTCAACAGAGCAAAAAGTATGGTGATAGTGATACAGTTGTGCTTAGGGACACTGATAGATGAAGAGATGCTAGGTAAAAGAAGCACATGAATAATCAAGTTACATCCTTGGATTAGAAAATTACCTCAAGAGATACCGTTTCAGTAGGGAAACACACCTCGTAACCACAGCTGGACTGCGGAAAATTGATTGAACATAAGCAACAATTAATAGTTAAACCATGATACTTGATAAACATTTAGACTGTAGATATCTGCTTCCTAGCTATGTGAGGTTCTAAGTAACAATAGTTCAACGTAGCAACAGGTCCTCATGTACTTTGGAAATCAACCTGCTGATAATAGATATATATATATATATATNTATGCAGGGACCTTTTATAATCTGCTCACGCACCTCTAGGAGTCCTTCCCCATACACTTTTATTTAAGAGATCTATTCAAATTATCATTTCATCTCCAAACGCTTTTGAGTATTCTTTATAGTTAAACTATCGAGAGAATTACGGAACTGAATATTGTGCACATAGAGTTATAGAAAAGTACCGCTCTCATACTAACTCTAGAAAGCTGTCACTCTCATACTTTATTTTCCTCTGGAATCAGCTACAATGACAACATTTCATATATATACATAATTGCATATACATCATTCCATAATCTGGTCAAAATTCTCATTTCCAGCATTGGGGTAACAGTTTTTGCATCGGAAGGGACCAAAGCAATGAGCTCATTTCCGTTACGTTCTTCACATTTTTTTTATATCCGTCCAGGCGTTCCATATTCAAAGACATTTATTTCACTGAATTCTAAAGCTCACCCACTATATTACCATTTCCCTATCTTGATTTGAGAGAGTATACATGTTGTCTATCCTAAATATGATTCAAAAGAGTCAATTACCTGCGATCTCTCTCTGCTATAGTATGCTCTAGCAGCATGTTGTAGGCCAGGTCAGTCGTAGCCGAGACTGATAAATAATCCTGTAATCGCCAAACAATTGAGTGAGATCATGCAATTTGAGCAATGATAAAAACAAAAAGGAACACACCATCTCCATCTCATATCCCTTTACCCAAATCTTCATTTACATTTGGCATCAAATTCAATGGATTCAGGAACAATACGAAAAATGCGTGGTACATAACAGAGCGAGAGCACAAGAGAATTGAACATTCCTAGCTCTAATAAGCCATTGCTATTACTCGCTTAAGCTACATAAACAAGCCCTAGAGACTCAATTCCACTCTCCAAACATCAAAAACAGGATCTAATTACCCCAAAATTAATCCCAAAAATGGAAACATATAAACAAGAGCGAAACTCATTTCACAAAACCGAAAAAGAAAACAAGCAAAGAGCATGAATAACGATAACACACCCGGAGATTCCTGAGAGCTTCAGAGGGAGCCATGGAAGGGATCGAACCATGGTGCGAGTTAGCCGGAGGAGGAGAAGAGGAGAGACAATCCGCAACGGCACGACGCAGCGGTTCAGGTGGTTTCTTAGAAGAAGAAGATCTAAGCCGAGAGGCGGAGCCGGCGACTCCTAACTGCAACAACCGAGAGCTTCCGGGGCTTTGACCGGGGCTAAAAGTGGTAGACATCAAATCAAATCTCGCCGGAGTTGCGCCACTCTTGCTAAAGAGAAGTGAAATGACTCTTTTTTCCGATTTGGATTTTCTCTGTTTTTGATGGCTACGTCGTCGTGTACTTCACATCACAAAGATGAGCTGTCATCAAGCTTGCTCTTAATTTTTTTTTCTTTTCTTTTTCGGATCCCATGTTGGAATCTAATCACTGGTACGTAGTTTTTTGCAATAAGGTCCTCCTCCATTTGATATTTTTTAGTTTCGGTATCATATCTTTATTGGTGATATATTAGTCCCTAATTGACTAATTCTAGTTGAGAGATTTTTGTAATATCCCGATTTCTGATATATATATATATATAGTGGTGTATGTGGAGAGGTTTAAGAGAATTGATT
>OVAP01000947.1:1471-27205 GCA_900406295.1 Aurinia saxatilis
CTCGCTCTCTATTGAAACATGACGAAACCTAATCAATCAACAAAAAAAAAACGAAATCTCTGAATATCTAGCGTTATCGTCTTCCCGTCGCCAGAAACGAACCACCGTCGACGAATCGTTCGCATAATTTACCTATAGAACGCGTTTCGTTTTCTCCGACGATCCGACCGACACAAGGTAATAATGTTGGATGACACGCATCATAAACAGCGTGAATTGGGCGAACTACTGGACCAAAATCGACTGAAGTACTAATCTCTGGGGAGAAAAACATCGATCGTATCTCCAGAAAATCTTCTAGAAAATTAGATTATCTGATGTGGAAACTCTTTTTTAAAGACACATCAGCGTTTCATCATCCTTTATTATGACACATAGGAATAAAATGAGTAAAGAGACTTGTCAAATAATATATAGGTTGATGAGTGCAATTTGTTTNCTCAAATAATATATAGGTTGATTTATACAAGTAAAGTTTTGTATTTTCGTTTATGTCATATCGTTTCTGTCTTGGCATTTGCATATTTTTGTTTTGTCTTTTCACTTCTAACCCTAAAAAGTATTCGTTTGCATTTGTTTGAAATATATTTTTTAATCGATTTTTTATTTTTTGATAGAGTTCCATTCAAAATTTTATTATTTTTCTTTTTTGAATGGTTGCGGTGATTTGGAATGAGAAATTTGATTTAATGTATTTGGTTACCAAATAATTATGTCTTTTGAACTAATTTTTTCTTAAGTTTGAGATGTCTACGAGGGTGATGTTGGAGAGCATACCAAAGTCAAATGTAATACTTTTTTATTTAATTTTTTTTCCTGTTTTTATGTAAACTTAAATAAAATCATGTTTCATTTTGAGTCGAAGAAAACAAAAACTACAATTTTAATGGAGTATCATGATTGGATGAAAGTAATAAACTTCATTGAATATATAAAAGGAAAAACGAATAATAAGTCATTAAAAAAAAAAATAGGACACAAAATTCTTTTCTTTCTTTTTTTTTTTGGCAACACAGGACACAAAATTTTAGGAAAGAAAAAAGAAAAATCAATCTTGTTTTTTAACACTGAAAAATATATTACTAAAGGGCCAAAAGAACAGGCCTAAGGCAGAGGTTCGATTACAACACAAGTATGGCAGAATTGAATTAGAGTACAAAAACAAGAACAAAAATAAAAATCTACAAACGAAGAGCTTGTTCCTGATCTTGCTTACACAGAGCATAAAGCCAAGAGGGAGGTCCAACAGCTACGTATGAATGTACTCGAGAATCTCTTGTAACACTCTGTGCAATTTTCCAAGCAACTTAATTTGTAGATTTTGCTCAAAAGTAATCTGCCAATCCAAAAAATGAGTTAGTAAAGCTTGCAGATTTTCAGTAAAGGGTAAGAAGGCTGGCCAGTCTTTCTGTTTTGTTGTTGCTTTGAGCAGATCAGTACTCTTAGATGCAAACACAATTTTCCTGAAATGATGTACAGCCATACTATTAAACACCCACTGCAAACACTGAAAATCAGCTTCCAATCTGGATGATATTGGAGGAAAAGCCATTGTGCTATAAGAAAGTACTTGTCCTAGGTGATCCCTCACAATCCAAGCTCCTCCACATAACATTGACTTTGGTGACCACGAAAAAGCAAAGTTACATTTAACCCGAGAAGGGGCAGGGGGCTTCCACCGTGTTCGACCTCTAGTGTTATTCAGATTTTGGTTAGACCTGCAAGAGGATTCTACAGCTTGAGCTAAAGTCCAAGAGACGGCCTCTTCTCTCGCCTTTTTTACTGTATCCAGTTCATTAAACCTTTTGCCTTCATGGCTAAAGCGTTTCTAGTTTTCCAAATGAACCACATATGCCAAGGAATTTCTCTAAATTCCTCAAATGTGATTTTATGGAATTTATATAGAGAAATCATGTACTACAGGTTTGTATGAAAGGAAGATTTGTCAAAACCTGATTCAGGAAGAGGAATATTTGTGAGTGCCCAATGAAGTCTAGCTGCATGACAGAGAAATAAGACATGATTAGTATCCTCATTCTCTTCCCCACACGCTTGACATATGTTGTCAACACGGACCCTCCTCTTCCTAAGGTTGTCAACCACAGGAAGAATGCCCGAAATTGCTTTCCATAAGAAGTGTTTAATTTTTCTTCTTGTAGGTAACTGCCACACCTCATCTTTCAATGGATTCCAAGATGTTCTTTGTGTCCATTGTAATTTTAACTCCCTGTTCTTCTGATCAAAAGCCACAATATAACCTGAGCTGACAGTATATATCCCTGACTTGGTATGTTCCCAGACCCAGAAATCTTCTCTTTTGATCGTACTGGTCTAATCTGTTTAATTAACCTGACATCATACTAAAAAAACAGGTCATGTAGCTTATGAATATTCCAAGACCGAGTGCTGGCATCTATGAGATCAGAGACTCTCAAGTCAATATTAGTCCAAGTTGTTTTCATCCAAGGTGGTCTCCTAACGTTATTTTGAAGCCATGGTTCAAAATATACTTTCATGGATTTGACATTCCCAACTCTCTTTACTAAACCAGAAATCAATAATTCTCTTCCACATAAAAGGCTCTTCCAGGCATAGGAAGGCTTACATCCTAAAGTAGCTTCCAAGATATTAGAACATGTGTGGTACCTGCTTTTGAAGAATCTGGCCACCAAGGTATTTGGATTTTGCAGCCATCTCCAAACCTGCTTCACCAAAAGAGCTTGGTTAAAAGCTTGTAAATCTTTAAACCCTATACCACCATCTGCTTTGGATAAACATAATCTGTCCCAAGACATCCAATGTATTTTTTTTTTTTGTCTTCAAGAGAGTTCCACCAAAAAGATTGCATTGCAGACGTTAGACTGTCACAGGTGTTCTTAGGTAATTTAAACACACTCATTGTATAAACATGCATGGGTAAAACAACCGACTTGAGTAAAATCTCCTTTCCCCCATGAGAAAGTAACTTAGCATACCAATGAGATATTCTCCCTTTAAGTTTGTATCTGATGTATGATAATAACTTGATTTTAGACCCTGACATACACTCTGGTAGTCCCAGATACATTCCCATTCCACCTTCTGAATGAATGCCTGTAATATCTTTAATCTCAGCTTTTAGATCATCCCCCACTTTTTCTCCAAAAGTGATTGCTGACTGATGTAAATTAATGACTTGGCCAGTCATCTCTCCATATTTCTTCAATATAGATATTAAAGTGTGAGCCTGAGCTGGTAAAGCTTTGCAGATGAAAAAAATATCATCTGCAGAGAGTAAGTGAGATAAAGATATGTCATTTTCTTGAAACCTCCGTCTGACCATGTATCTCTGCTTTTGTTAGCAAATGAATCAACGCTTCAGTGCACAGAACAAAAAGGGGAGACAGAGGGTCTCTCTGTCTTAATCCTCTATGAGTTTTGATATTACCATAAGGTTTACCATTAATCAAAATCCCATAAGTCACAGAAGTAATGCAGAACATAATCAGACGAATCCAATGTTGAGCAAAACCCAAAGCTTGTAACAGAGATTGCAATAAATCCCATTCAACTCTGTCATAAGCCTAACATGTCTGTTTTTATTGCCATAAAGTGCTGGGAAATCTTAGGGTGAGTCTTGAGACTGTGTACTACCTCGTGCGCCATTAAAATATTGTCAAAGATACGTCTTTCATATACAAAGGCCGACTGTGTGTTGGACACCAATTGAGATAAAAAAGGTTACATCCTCTTGGCCAACAACTTGATATAATTTTGTAACTGACAGAGCATAGGCTTATAGGTCTAAGTTCCTCCATCTTTTCTGCGTTTGTTCTTTGGAATCAGACAAATGTAAGTAAAATTCCAATCTTAAGGGAAAACCGCAGACATAAAGAACTTATTGACTTCCATGAACAGTTTGGATCCCACAATATACCAAAAGCGTTGAAAAAATAAGGCTGTCATTCCAGCAGGTCCAGGAGAACTTACGTGATTTATAGAGAAAACAGCTGCCTTAACCTCCTCCAAAGTAATTGGCTTAAGGAAGGCTGCATTCATCTGAGGTGTAACCTTCTTTGGAAAATCCTGAAACAACTCCTGAAAATTTAATGGATTAGTTGTAGTGAAGAGCTTCAAAACATACTTATTGGCAATGTCTCCTTTTAATGCTTTTGCCCTTTGAATCACTCCTTGAGAATCTTTTAATTTGATCAAACCGTTTCTTGACTTTGTATTCTTAACAGCATCGTGAAAAAAAGATGTATTTTCATATCCTTCTTTTAGCCATCTCTCTCTACTTTTTCGACTCCAGAAAGCTTCTTTACTTTTATAAGCTTGGAGTAATTCTTTTCTTAACCGCTAGACTCTTTGTTGATTAGGAGAATCAGAAGACTGTTCCTTCTCTAAATCATATTTCAAAACTTGTATATTATCTTGTGCATTCATTCCATAGGTTCTTTTAATCTTGCTCAACTGTTTCCTGCAATTACTGATCCTTTGTGTGATTCCATCTGTTTGAGAAAGAGAAGACTCTCTAATTTCGTTCCAAGCTTGCTTGACACAGTCTTCAGTTTGAGGGTACAATAGAAACCTCTTATCAAAGAAAAAACGTCCCTGTTTCATTTCAGTTTGATGATGCAAAGTGACCAAAATAGGCTTGTGATCCGAACCTCGTTTCTCCATAAACAACTGATTGGATATTGGAAATTTTGAGAACCAGGAGGAGTTGCCAAAACATCTGTCCAACTTACTCTGAATCCACTTTTTACATCTCCAACCTCCTCAAGTAAAATTATTACCATGTCCTGCAATTCTCTCAATTGGCAAGCTGAAATCATATTTACAAAAGGAAGGAAGTCATCACCTGATCGAGTAGGTCCTCCCATCCTTTCTGACATAGTAAGAACATCATTAAAATCTCCCAAAATGCACCATGGTTCCTTCCTAGCCACTCCCATTCTCGTTATTGTTTCCCATAAATGAAACTGTAGCTTAGGAACAGGATGACCATATACAAACGAAGCATAAAATGAACTAGTAGAAAGCTGAATATAACAATCCAAAAGATTTTTTACTATGGGTAATAATATGCACATCAACTGTGTTCTTCCAAAAAAGTGTCAAACCTCCACTTAAACCATTAGGGTCCACAGTAAAAACCCGATGGTATCCTAACCACTCATGTACATCAACAAGACTACTCCTTTTTTGTTTAGTTTCCGCCAAAAAGAGTACATCTGGAAAATTGTGGAGACGAATCTCCTTGAGTCTTGGAATTGTCAAGTCTAGATAAGAACCTAAACCTTGACAGTTCTAACTTAGAAGACTCATAGATCCCTAGGCAATCCCCTTCCATGGATTGCCTCCAAGCAGTGACGTTTAACAGTTGTCTTCTGTGGTGATGAAGGTTCTTAATAAGGTCTCTTTGGCAGCTGACCAACCATCATGCCTTCTTTAAAGATTACAGTAATCTCAGCTTTCCCTTTATTCTTCTTCTGAACTGGTCTCCTACGGGGTTTGTTATTTGAAAGGTGAGATGACATGGATCCGGAACCACTAGCAGCAGAAGTACCCTGGTGGTACGTAGATCCCTGAATAATCTCCATTCTACTCACTTCCTTAGCATACCTTAGTAATTCCAACTCATCCTGATGTATCTCGAACCCTTTCATGCCTGAAGTAATTACAGAAGTCATTATCTTCTCAGTACCTCCTGGTTGTGATGCTGTTGTTTTTTCTCGTAGTAAAAAACCACACCTCTGCCCTTATTGAATTCATTTGTGATCACTGGAAAAGGTTCCAGACTCAAACTCATTTTGTCCTTCATATGATTTCTCCGCGTCAGCCACATATTTCTGGATTCTGGCAATTCTTACAGGACGATCACCCTTTTCCTCCATGAGTAGATAATCTCTCATGTTTTGTAAGACTTCAGGGGCTATGCGAGGCCTTACAGTCGTCGGATTAATACCCACCTGTGAGTCCTTTAGAACACCAAAAAGAGGGTCTTCAAGTGAGATGGTAGCTTTACTAGTTGACTGAGTTGAAGTCTCTCCTCTGTTTGTAGCTTGATTGGACCCAGGAAGTTGTCTCCAAGGACAGTTCTCTTGAGAGTGTGTAAGCCTTTGACAGAAGAAGCAACGTTTCTGAATTTTCTCATAAAGAAAATAAACTCTTTGAGTTCCTCCTCTCGGTAGATTTACAACCTTTGATCTTTTCAAAGGATTGTCTGTATTGAATCTAATCTTTGCTCTAACATAAGTTTGAACTTGATCTTGAGTCGGGTTAAAAGCTACCTCCTCCACCATACCCAGCTTGTCTACCATTCGGGAAATAGCAGGTCCAGTATAGTGATTAACTGAAATATTACTGACCTGGATCCAAACAGGTAGAAAACGCAGATAATTTTAAGATGGATTCTCCTTCCATCGCTCTATGATCATAGATCATTCATTGTAATTATGAGCAGGTTTGGATAACACCATCTCCATATCTTGCTCGTATCTGAAGTAGAATTGGAATCGATTCCGTGATAAGCCACTCCTCGTAATCGGGCATACAGTTGCCATTTTCTTGGCATATCGCGGATAACACTCGATATCTTCTGTGCTTCTGGATTTAAAAGTCTTCCTATAACACTCATTTGATTTGTACCTACCGAACTGTATTCAGGAAGATCTGGGATATCTATTGGGTCGTCATCATCTTCTTCTAAGGCTAGAGCCTTCAGAGCTTGATTCATTTCTTCATCCATGACTAAAACAAACACGAAATAATGAATAGAAGGATGATATTCAGATAAGAAAGTAGATATGAAGGTTAAAGATAAGTCGGTTGTTGAAGCGGTGCTCTTTGCAAATGAAAAGGGAAGCCTTCAATTGCTAAAGAGAGTTCTGTAAACGGTAGGACCCTAAATTTCACTGGGGCACAATCTGATAAATTGTAAAGGAGAATAGTTACAAAATATAAGCAGAGTCGAGACGTAGATCTCTTTCCTTAACTCAAAAATCGCCTGTGAAGGTTCTTTGTCGATTAGAGTCCCACGATACAACTGCAACAATATTCTGATCAACAACACTCTATCAGAAGCCTTATGAATCTGTGTTGTATTCTCAGACAACTAAGAAGAAGAAAAGAAGGAGATTGTTTTCATTTTTAAAAAAAACATGAATGATTATCTCATTATAAAGAAGTGCAGAAACCATAGGTTTTTAAGTTTCTCTTTAAGCTAAAAACCAAAAGAAACGTTCTCCTCATTATTTCAGCATTCAAAGCCAAATAAATGTAGTTAATCTCTACGTTTCTTTCATCATTGGAAGATATATTTTTAATTTATTTTTAGTAAATACCTAAATAACTCACAAAGAAATATTGCGCTCATACGTAACCAAAGAATTTGGCCCACTCCAAATAGGTCCATAATGCCGTATGGCCCATTAACCAAACCCAACACAATTCGACTCGATTATAATCGTCGTAGCGTTAGGTTTTTTTCTTTCCAATAGTATACTTACAAGATTTTCAAACTTGCTGCACTTTTCTATATATATCTAATAGGACTCTCATGTATATAATGTGGTAAATTTGCTAATCTTTTACACTTAGTCAAATTATTAAGATTTCCAAATCATCGACTTTGGACCAATATTTCTTATTCAAACAAACACCGTTTTTGACAAATGAACACACTACGTTATAGTGATCATAACAAGGAATCCAATAACTCTAAAATCGGAGCATTCCGACAATTTTATTATCCAGACATACCACCAAAATAATGGCCAATGTCATTGTCCAAAAACGGTTTCAACATAAACTTCCTATGTAAGAAGAAAATCAATCTACATACTCAATAATTCAAAAAAACAAAAAAAACAAACAAAATGTGCTAGTGGCCACCAGGAGAGAGACGCCACGACTATGTTAGAGAAAACATGTGTGAATCTTATTTCAGTGTTTGTAGAAATGCGATCCAAATTGTCGATTTGCGTCATATCTCAATGCGAATCCACTATGAGCTGACAGCAACAACCCAAAAATTGCTGTTTAAAGAAAGTCCTACTATGCCACCTTATGCCGACAAGGAGAGAGGTTTTTCTACTCTTTACACCATCAACAATAAACTAACTTTGTTTTCTTGTGCAACGGGTCCTTTTTTATGTGCGAAATAAGAAGTAAAGCCATCTCTTATTAAATATCAGAATTATTTTATATAGAAGTCCTCATGAAAACGCAAAACAAAGACCGAGAGAAGACAATACACTAGTTACTCAAACCAAACATAGATATGGAAATGATATTACTCTATTTGTTCGTAACCACTGTACGAGTTAAATCACACAATCGCTATTTGTACGAAAAGTCTTTTGAGAAAACTCGAATTAAAGAGTTCGTCACAAAACACGAAGTATCTAGCAAGGAGTTATTTTATTGATGTGTCAAAAGAAAGTCTTTCGTGGTTTAAGCCTTTAGGGTTTTCTTAAGCCAGAAAGAGATGATCATACAAGTTTAACCTAAAGAAGTATATATACAAGATTGTGCCGACTTAGATAAGTTAAACTCCTAGATCTTCTCGTATATTCCTGATTTGTCCTGACCTTTTCTCTTTAGGTCGGTTCGTCTTACTTGGTCTGGCCCGCCTTGAATACTGATAGGAGTTGGGCCTTTTGTATTGCTCGGCCTCCCGTATGACGAACTTATCTTTTCGAGGTCAAATTAGGACATGCCGAGGAAATGATTTAACTCCTCGGCCTCAAGTGCTTGATACTGATTTGTCCGAGGATATATGCTGGCTTATACCCTCAGCTTTGCGTACGTTGTGAGCTATGCCGAGCTCATGCCTTAGTTAATGACCTCGGCCTTTTCGACCAAAGGTCAAGCGACAAGGCTGACCGGAGACGTGATACGGAAAACGTCCTCGGCTCTGTAAGTGTAGCGACGTATGCCGAGCTTGCGATTTGATAGACTTCATCGGCAAGTCGAGAGACATTGTCTATGCCAAGGACGTGACTTAGGTCGACTGTCCTCGGCATTTGCTAGTAAAATATATGGCCGAGGTCGTTCCCCGCACTCGGCTTAACTATTCGACACTTAACCATTTCACCCGACCGTTTGCCTTAGATATTAGGTGGGGGATATTTGACCCCCACAGTTAGCCCCCCCCCCCCCCAAANTTCATGCGAGATGAAGCCGAGCTTGAAGGTGGCGGTTTTAATGTCCGGAAAGTGAACAATTTTCGCGTGTTTTAGAGGCAAACGTTTGATTTTTCCTTTAAATATATTTAAGAGCTCCCTCACTCCTTATTTCCTCCTACTTCGCATTTTCAGCAGAGCAAAGAAGAATTTGTCTCTCAAGATATTCTCTCTGTTCTCTCTCCTCAAATTTATAGGTTCTTAGTTTGTTCTTAGCGAATTCCGCTTAGCACCACCGTGTGAGATTGAGTTCTCCGGTGCTTTCTCTAGAAATTAGGGTTTTTCGTTGTGGTCCACCGTTGCTAAATGGATTCCGGCAACCGCGCGGAGCAAGAGACGACGGCCGAGCTGATCGTCCGACACGACGCCGATGAGGATAGTTTTCTAGCGTATTTCCGGTTGTCAGAGGGTGAGGACGCCTCGATGACGATCTAGAGGCCGAACAGATATCATACCCTCATTGGCGCCGAGTGGTATGGAGTGATGCTGAAGAGGGCGATGACAGCGTGAATCAAGGGTTCATTGAAGGAAATGACGCCGAGGGGCATGAGCCAGAGGATGCCGAGCACGAATTTCCAACGTGTCCTGGTCCGATAGTCCTGGCCGAGAGGGAGATTCGCACGGCTCAGCTGATGGAAAGGCTTTTCAAGGTTGAAAATGAGGAGTATCTTCAAGGGTACGGTCCGCTAAAGGAGATTGAGGACGCCAAGAAGCTGGCGGCTGGGCGGAAACAAGGAACTAAGAAATTGCGGCCGAAGAGGGCAAAAGGCGTGTATTATCTTTCTGGCCGATCATCATCTACACAGGAGTCGCTGGAAGCACTTCAAGCCGAGTACAACGTATCTGTCAAGGTGAAACTTCTGGTTCCGGAGCCCGATGATAGGGCTGAGTCCCCTCCATCCGGATACTTCACCTTGTACGAGAGTTTCTTCATCAGGGGTTTGCTCTGGTTCTGAATCCCCGAAGTCATGACGGAGTACCTGTTCAGGCACAAAGCCAGTTTTGCGCAACTGACTCCTCGGGCTATTCGACAGTTAGTTGGCCTGCTAGTTAGGAGTTACTGATGTGGACTCGGGCTCACTGTCGAACATTACCTAGCTCTTCTTAGGTTCACCGAGGCGACAAAAAATGCAGGCAATGTTTATTACCTGACCAACCGCCGAACAGCAGAATTATCCATGGCTTCCCCTCTAAGGACACACGGTGGTCGAACCATTACTTCTTTGTCCAGATTAGCCGAGCTTTGGTCGGTCGGAATGTCCCACTGATTCTTACGAGTTGGGATCCGATCGGTAGGAGCTCTAAACTTATGACTATTTATTAAGTTATTAACCATGATCTGACTGACTTATGTGTCTTAAATCCGCAGATAATTATTCCTGGCCGCTGTTGTCCAACGTACTCAGGGCCGACCTCAAGAAACTCCAGCGGGGCCGAACGCATTGGAAGGACACCTTCTCGATGCAGCTTAAAAAGCAGGCGAAGGTGGCCGAGCTGGAGAAAGTTTCTTGCCAGGTTAAAAAGGATGTTTAAGGTTCGCTGGCGAAAAGGCTGGAATGGGTCAAGTCCCAGGTGGAAAGGCTAAATGGAGGCTTGCTCAGGAATCTTATTTTTTACTGTCAGAACGCAGCAAATATGTCTCTTATTATCGAGCTTAAGGCGGAGGAGGCGAAGGCCGAGGGGAGAAGGTCGTTGCAAGAGTTTGAGGCCGAGGACCAGGAGTGGGCCGCGGATTATGAGAGCGCCGAACAGGTCTTTGACTCAGCTCTGAACCAAGTGCTGGAGGGGTTGGTCCTGTCTCCAGAGAGCACGCCGGTCAAGTCCCCCCCCCCCCNTGCCCGTGGTGGAGAGGCCTGAAAGCGCTTGCGGAGCAGAAGGAGAGACGGCCGAGTAGAAGTTGTTTGAAATTGTACTTTTCTATTTTCTTTCTCTCTTTTTTGTCTTGGTTTGACTTGTTTTGGGACAAAAAATTGTGGCCGAGTGCTAGTACAATGCCTGGACGGCTTTATCCGAAATTTGACTAAGTATGAATGTGCTTTTCTCTTTTTTGTTTTTATCCTCTTGTTTTTTGGAATTGCACGAGCCGAGCATTCGTTTGAATATTGTAATATTGTTGCGCACGAGCCGAGCTGTTTGAATAAGTTTAAGTAAAACGATTAAGACTGCCCTTAGGATGTAGGTCGACCAGCGATTAAGACGAGCTGGGTTTAGATAGTGCATTGTTTAGAGTATATACAAGACTATGTAAAAGACCTAGGTAGTGTAGGATTTCATCATTGTGGCCAGCAATGACAAGTAAAGAGATTTTGAAATAACCAAGGCATAGGATGTCGAGCAAAGATATGCTGTAAAAGGAGAATATTGATGTACTCCCATTCCCCCCCCCCCTCTTTTAGAGGAGGGGGCTAGCTAGACCCATCCGGAGATAAGCTGCCTACGTACCCTTTGAAGGGATCAAACCGAGCCCGTAGTTCAAGTCCCGGATTGCTGTCGTACTAGTGATAATATTTCTTGAGATGCCGAGCATTCCAAGAGCGTGGAATGACTCTTCCGCCCAAAGCGACGAACTTGTATACTTCGGGTTTCACGACCTCGGTGACGCGATAGGGACTTTCCCAGTGAGCACCGAGCTTACACGCGTTTGGTTCTGCGGTGTTTTGAAATACTTCGCGCAAGACGAGGTCGTTTTCTTGAAAGCGCCGAGGTCGAACGTGGGAGTTGTAGTATTGAGAAGGTTTTTGCTAATAGCTTTGTAAGCGAACGAGTGCACGATCCCTCTTTTCGTCAAGGAAGTCGAGCTGATCTAATAACATGATCTTATTGAGGTTGTCGTCGTCAGGGGCATGCTGCCGACGAAGTCAAGGAACCTTCATCTCCAATGGTATCACGCACTCGGAGCCATAGACGAGTGAGAACGGAGTTTCACCGGTTGGACGACGAAGTGTCGTTCTGTGTGACCATAAAACGCCATCCAACTATTCGGCCCACCTTCCTTTTTTTCGCGTCCAACCTCTTTTTTAGTCCGTCTACGATGGTTTTATTGATTGCCTCGGCCTGCCCATTGCCCTGGGGGTAACGAGGGGTAGACTTGGTGAGTCGGATTTTTCACTTCTCACAAAATCCTTCGAACTGAGCTGATATGAACTGCAAGCCGTTATCCGTGACGATCTCGTACGGAATTCGATGTCTGCAAATGATGAACTTTCAGACAAAGTGTTCTACCTGAGTATCTTTTATCTTGGAATAAGACTCAGCCTCGACCCACTTTGAGAAATAATCAGTAAGGACGAGGAGGAGTTTCTTGGTTTTGGAGTTGGGCATGGGCCCGACAATATCCATATACCATCGCATGAAAGGATAAGGTGAGGAGACCGAGGATAGTAATTCAGCTGGCCGATGTATCATCGGAGCGTGTCTTTGACACTTCTCACATTTGGACGCGTATTGTTCGCAATCGCGGAGCATGGTTGGCCAGTAAAATCCATGAGTTTTAATCCAAAGGGCCAGACAGCGACCTCCCGAATGATTTCCATAGGATCCCTCGTGTACCTCCTGCATAACCTGCCGAGCCGTGCTTCCCTCAAAACAACGAAGGAGTGGTCCAGAGGAAGACCACGTATAGAGTTTCCCATCGGCCACTAAATATCGTGCTGCCTGGGCTCTTAATTTTTGTGCGGCCCACTTGTCTTGTGGGACTGTTCCTTGAATGATAAACTATTGAAGCCTGGAAATCCACAGATTATCGCAACCGTAAGTGGAAGGGTTTGCTGTCTTATCAACGTCCATTGAAGCAAGGCCGAGTTCGTCGGAAGTCGGGATGACCATTGCGACCTGATCATGGGCCTGAATGCTAGGACTCTCGATGAACCTGACAGGGATCACTCGACGGAAGTCGGATGCGGAAGCCGAGCTGAGTGCGGCAAGGACGTCGGCCGACGAGTTGTCGGACCGCGGAATCCGAGTTAGGGTGAATTCTTCAAAGTCTGAAGCGAATTCATGAATGACTTGTAAATAGGCCTCCATTCGTTCCTCTCGGGTTGAGTAATCACCGTAGACCTGATTTACGACGAGCTGGTAATCGCAGAAGGCATGAAGACGATGGACCTCCAAACCTCTGGCTAAGCGCAGCCCTGCTATAAGGGCTTCGTATTCAGACTCGTTGTTGGAAGCATCAAATCCGAGTCTGAATGATTGCTCGAGTACCTCCCCATTGGGAGCAGTGATGGAGATCCCGATTCCGGATCCGAGTTTGGACGATGATCCATCGGAATGTAGTGTCCAAGTTGCCCCCCCCCCTTGTGTTACTTTCTGTTTGACTGCCGATCTGGCCGTATTGGAGGCGATCGAGTTCGCGTCTGGGGGTTCGTCATTGTCCACCAAAGTCGGATAAAACGAAGTCCGCAAGGACTTGAGCTTTGGTTGCTGTATGTGGTCGGTATTCGATGTCATATTCGCTGAGCTCGACGGCCCCTTTAGTCAGGCGTCCAGATTGGCTAGGGCTGTGAAAGATGGCCTGTAAGGGATAAGTGGTCAGGATGATGACTGTATGGGATTGGAAATACAGACGCAACTTGCAAGCCGACACCACGACCGCTAGTGCCAATTTCTCCATCAACGGGTAGCGAGTTTGGGCACCCGTTAGCGACTGACTGATATAGAAGACTTCGCGTTGTGTGCTACCCTCCTCCCTGATCAGAGCGCTACTTACTGCCGATGACGATACTGCGATGTATAAGAATAGTGGCTCACCATTGACTGGCTTGGAGAGGATTGACGGAGTCTTTAAATACTGTTTTAGCTGCTGAAAAAGCGACATCGCACTGGTCGGTCCAGATAATGTTCTCAGTGTCACGAAGTGTTTTATAAAAAGGAAGACACTTATCTATCGAGCGAGAGATGAAGCGGTTTTGAGCTGCGACTCTTCCTGTGAGGCGCTGGATGTGCATTGCCTTTGTCGGGGATGTCATTGATTCGATAGCTGATCTGTTTGGGATTAGCATCGATTCCTCGCTTAGTCACTAGGTAACTGAGGAATTCGCATGACTCCACGCCGAATCGACACTTGGAGGGGTTGAGCTTCATGTTATACTCGTTTAGTTTTTCAAAACACTCCTCCAAGTGGCGCACATGGTCGTCGGCGACTAGTGACTTAACCAGCAATCGTCGATGTAAACTTCCATAGTCCTGCCTAGCTGTTGTGAGAATATTATGTTGACCAAGTGTTGGTAGGTAGCGCCGGCGTTCTTCAGTCCGAACGGCATGACCTTGTAACAGTAGGTTCCGCGATCGGTGATAAACGTAGTTTTCTCGCGATCGTCGGGATGCATGAAGATATGGTTATAACCTGAGAATGCATCCATGAAGCTCAGAAGTTTGTTTCCAGCGGTAGCCTCTACTAAGCGATCGATGTGAGGGAGTGGGAAGCTATCCTTTGGACATGCTTTGTTGAGGTCCGTGAAATCCACGCATGCGCGCCATTTTCCGTTCTTCTTTTTTCGACTACCGGATTAGCGATCCAATCAGGATATTTAGATTCCATTATGGAACCTACTTTGAGTAGCTGATCAACCTCGGCGTTGACTGCCGCGGCACGTTCGTCGCCAAGCTTGCGCCTTTTCTGCGTTACTGGTTTGAAAGTCGGATCGACGTTCAGTTCGTGGCATGCTATTTGGGTGCTGATGCCAGGCATATCTTTGGCCCCCATGCGAACGTACTTGCATTCCGTTTGAGTAATCCGACGATGTCCGAACGCAGGGGATCTTGGAGATGGGACCCGATTTCCACACATCGTTCGGGATGCTCTGTGTCGATTGGTACTGAGATGACGGAATCGCCGTATGTGGGAGGGTCCGGTGATTCCGAAATTTGTAATTGCTATAAAGCGATGGACAATTGTTTTTCATCATCGTGGTCGGTGCGGCTTTTCTTAGCTGGGCCGACCGGCTTTCGATTGGTGACTGGGGATCAGAGTTAATGCTCTGCCAGGAGACACATTCGTGATTCTCGCTGACTACCATGGACTATCCCGACTCCCTGGAGTGTCGGGAATTTCAGGCACATGTGGTAAGGGAAAGGAACTGTTTTCATTGAATTAAGCCATGGCGTCACGAGAATGATGTTGTATATGGCTGGGTGATCCACAACGGAGAAATCCACGATTTTAGTGACTCCCTGGGTCTGGACGGGGAGTCGTATCGTGCCGAGGGTCATTGTTGTTTCCCCTGAAAACCCGGTCAATGGTTTAGGAGACGAGATCACCTCGAGGAGAGGGATGTTCATCTGGGCGAGTGTTTCTCGGAATATGACATCTACGGTGCTCCCGGTGTCGATAAGGATCCGAGCAACCTCGAAATCGTTGACCACGAGTTTTACCACTAAGGGATCGTTGTGAGGATGAACGATTCCCTCGACGTCCTTGTTTGCGAAGGAGAGGTTGTGGTTAGGGATATCTTGTTCGGACGCTATCCGGGAGACAGAGTTGGCTTGTCGCTGGAAAGTCTTGATAGATGACACGGAATCGGAATAGTACTATGATCCGCCCATGATCATGTTGATACGGGGTCGGGAACTTTGTATGCGATCGTCTTCGTTTGTTCTATCTCGCTTTCTTGTGTCATTCGGCTTTCCGTTCTGTTGGGGAGGCGCATCGCCCTTCTTCGGTCCGGGAAAATCTTTCACGGTAAATGCTCCTAGTTTCCACTCGGCCAGGCATTTGGCAAGGAGGCCGCCGAGGACTTTACAGTTTGCAGTGTTGTGCCCCTTGTTCTGGTGTTGCTCACAGAAAGCATTCTCGTCATAAGAATTCTGCAGGAGCCATTGATTGGATCGTCCCCTTCCTCGTCCTCCGGAACGACCACCGCCGCGTCCTCTGGATCGACCACCACCTCGTCCTTTATCGGGGTTCTCCTCGGTGTAGTAGCATTCATCTGTGTCCTCATATTCAACGAGGTAGTTATGATATTTTCCTTGTGACGGGCCCTCGTGGTCTACGTAGCGACCGGTAGCCGTCTTTGTTTTTGCTGGTTGCTGGGAAGCTGACGGAGCCGGTCGGCTCGTCTGGCGGCCTTATTTTGCTTGGAGTGATAGCATCTCCTCCTTGTTGCCTATGTATCAGACTGCTCGTTGAAGCGCTTCTTGGATCGTAACCACGGGACGTTTGGCAAGAGATCGTCGAAACTTCCCGGTAAATAGCAATGCTTGCTTCAAGGCTTCGAGCGTTGCTTCGTCCCCCATCCCATCGATCTGGGTTAAGGTAGATTTAAACCTTACGATGAAATCGCGTAGCGACTCGCTCTGTCCTTGTCTGATATTCCACAGATCCTTTCTCGTCGGCTCGGTTCCGGCCAGGATAACATACTGGGCCAGTAATTTTCTCTGAAGGGTTTTAAAATTGTCGACCGAATATGGGTCAAGCTTTATAAATCAACGAAGGGCTGCTCCGTCTAAGTGTTCGGTGAAGAGAAGGCAGAGCCCGGCGTCCCTTTGCCCTGGTGGGAATCGTGCTCTGTTCATAGCGACATGGAAGGCAGCTAGATGTGCCTTAGGGTCGGTTAGCCTTTGAAGACGGGGATCTTCATCTTTCCGGGATCTGGAAGGTTGATAGCCGTGATTTCTAGGATGAACGGAGTTCGTTTTGCTTCTTCCAGCATGCGGTCGATGGCTGGGGCTGATGGGGTTGCTCGGTGCACTTGACTCTGCACGGCCTTGACTCCGTCGTTGGTTCGAGCAATTTTTGCTCTCATCTCTTCCAGTTCGGCGTGAAGATCTCGCCGCTCCTCCTTCTCATAGTGGTTGAGCTCGTCGTCGGATACTTTGACAGGTTCGACGACGTCTCCCGGACGCTTGGTTTGCCACTCGGTTTCTTCGGCAGTCTCCGAAGTTCTCCCGTCGTGGTTGTCTTGGCTGACGACAGATCTGTTTGGAGCTGGGTTCCCTTTCCGTGGAGGCGGGGGTGGATGACGAGTTGGGTCTGTTATCTTAAAGGTATTAGTGAAAGTCTAGAATCCATCATTGAAGTTGAGGGAACTTCGAGCTTGAGTCGGAACTCTCCGCGAGGGCTTCCGAGTCGCAGCTAGCTGAGTGGAAATCGTGCTCAACTGGTTGAGGATTCCAAGGTTTGCAGTTTCCTGCTTGGCAGCTTTCCGGGCGAGGTCGGCCAGAGTGGTCGCAACCGCCTCGGGATTCACCTCGAGACGTTCCACGCCTTGCTCGTCGCGTATGGTGCGTACGACGGCGAGATGCTCGGCCGATCGTGGTTGTCGCCCGACCGGAGGTGTTTTCTGTTTTCCGGACATGGGTCTTGCTAGGAATTCGGTTTGTGAGGAAGTTTTGTTTCGGGTTCCCACAGTCGGCGCCAAATTGTGCGGGTTAAATCACACAATCGCTATTTGTTCGAGAAGTCTTTTGGGAAAACTCAAATCAAAGAGCTCGTCACAAAACACGAAGTATCTAGCAAGGAGTTATTTAATTGATGTGTCAAAAGAGAGTCTTTCGTGGTTTAAGCCTTTAGGGTTTTCTTAAGCCAGAAAGAGATAATGATACAAGTTTAACCTAAAGAAGTATATATACAAGATTGTGCCGACTTAGATAAGTTAAATTCCTAGATCTTCTCGTATATTCCTGATTTGTCCTGACCTTTTCTCTTCAGGTCGGTTCGTCTTACTTGGGTCTGGGCCGCCGTGACTACTGATAGGAGCTAGGCCTTTTGTATTGCTCGGCCTCCCGTATGACGAACTTATCTTTTCGAGGTCAAATTAGGACAGGCCGAGGAAATGATTTAACTCCTCGGCCTGAAGTGCTTGATACTGATTTGGCCGATGATATATGCTGGCTTATACCCTCGGCTTTTTCGACCAAAGGTCAAGCGACAAGGCTGACCGGAGACGTGATACGGAAAACGTCCTCGGCTCTGCAAGTGTAGCGACGTATGCCGAGCTTGCGATTTGATAGACTTCCTCGGCAAGTCGAGAGACAATGTCTATGCCGAGGACGTGACTTTGGTGGACTGTCCTCGGCATTTGCTAATAAAATATATGGCCGAGTTCGTTACCCGCACTCGGCTTAACTATTCGACACTTAATCATTTCACCCGACTGTTTGCCTTAGATATTAGGTGGGGATATCTGACCCCCACAACCACTTTCTTAGCCCTCTCTTCCTAACAAAGATCTTTAAACGAAGCAGTACCAAGCCTAATCTACCACCTTCTCCGTGGCGCCTTCCTTGGAAACTTCTACCAGCTTAGTCTCCACCCGGCCCAAGGTCTTGGTTCCCTCAGCCTCCGGTATGGGCCACTCATGCTCCTTCATTTTGGCAGTGTCCCTGTTTAGTAGTCTCTTCTGCGGACTTTGCTCATGATGTTATGAAAACACACGATGTTAAGTTCGCAAACCGCCCTACGTCAAAAGCTGTTGATATATTCATGAATGGTGGGCGTGATGTGATATTTGGTCCCTATGGAGAAAATTGGAGGCATAAGAAGGTTATTCTTTCTTACATAATTTATTATTTTATTTTTCTTCAGCAACGATATTTGGTCCCTATGGAGAAAAATTGGAGGCATAAGAAGATTATTCTTTCTTACATAATTTATTATTTTATTTTTCTTCAGCAACGACAATTATTATGAAAATCTCAAAGTCATCAAATACATAATTTATTTATGTTAATACTTTAGCATTGCCCGATCTTGTTCATATGCGGTGAGTTTATGTAGTCGGTTTCAAATTTTGAATATGACTCTCCCAAACAGATCCGGTCTAGAAAAAAAATTAGGGGCTCTATGCATAACTGTGGATTTAAGTAGGGGTTTAGCCACGTATACCCATTTTTTAATCTCATTAATCACATATATCCACTTTCCTTTTTTTAGTTATTTTTCTTGTAAGAAGTCTAAAATACTTCTATTTAAATATTAATTATTTATGGATTTTAAGGTTTAGGATCTACGGTTTAGGGTTTAAAAACCCTAAACCCTAATAAGTCTTCCCACCCCTAATAAACTCTAACCTCCTAAAATATAAACCTTAAATTCTAACAATTGAACCCTAATAGTTATTAAAAATTAAACCCTAAGTTTATAAGAGTTTAACCCTAAATCCTAAACCCTATGTAAATCATAAATTCTATAATTTTACTAACTCTAAATCCTAAAATCTTAAACTCTGACAAATATATTATTTATAATGAAAAATAAGTTTGGTAAATGAAGGGTATAATAGTATTAAAATAAAAAGAGTGGATATATGTAATTATAAAAAAAAGATGTGGTTATATGTGGTTAGTGGGTATGTAAAATTGGGTATATTTGTCATTCTCTCATTTAATTATATATCACAAGGTTCTAATAATGTATAATTAAGGTTGAGTTGGAGCGTGAATTTAATATATAACTTAATTTATTAGCAATGTCTATTATTACAATTATTAGACAGAGTCACGATATTGTTAAAAATACCACTTTAAGTTTGTAAAAATTGTTAATTCATTGTATTCATTAATAAAAACTGCATAGGAAACTTTACAGATATATATTTGTGAAACACAAGATTTCCTTAAAGAATTCATATGGATGGAGTATATAACTAGGATGATGACTTTGATATATAATTAAGTTGTGAATGGATAATTTGCAAAAAAGAGTATTATAGCTCATGTTTTTCAAAAAATGATAATCATGTAAAATAGTAAGTTATTCATGGTATATTTTTTCTTAACACACATGAATCTACGATATTAATGAATAAAACATATGCAATAAATGAAACAAAATTTATAATAATTGCATCAGCCATTTTGTCAAATGAATATCCAAAACATGGTATGTTATTACTCCGTATATATATTTTAAATATTCTGCTTGGGATGCTTGCAGAGTCTGAGGACTGTTGACACCCCTATCGGAGGAGGTCGGTCCGCGGACTGAATGCCATTACTGAATTTTACGAAAATAACTATAATTATATAAATACCATTAATGATACTATGACGGCAGACTTTTTATGTCGTGACAGATTTATTAAGGTAGTGGCAGATTTGTTTTGGTATGTTATTCTAGTCATGAAAAGTTCCGAGTCTGGCAGATTTACAACAAAAACTCTGCCACATGCGGTGGCAGAATTAAATTATCATGACAAATTTATGTTTTTACGGCATATTTAATTTTCAATTTTTGGTTATGCGGTGACAGATTTGTTTATCCCGTGACAAGTTTATTTATGTACGACATATTTAATTTACGTGTGATAGATTTTTTTAATCTAGTGACAACATATTTATTTTTTTACGTCTCTTTGACAGCAGACTTTTTATAAAACATACTACTTTTCGCCGAAACTTTAATTACTGGAATAGCGCTTACGTGATGGGAGATTTATTTTTTTTTTGCGTTGGCACATATTTTTTCGATAAAAAAGTGAACATCGTTTGATAGCAGATTTTTCTTCATAAATGACGACAGACTTATTTCTTACTAGAATAACACTTTATTTGGCAACAGAATTTCCGTGGCAGATTTTTTAAAGTATACGACAGATTTTTTGGCGACAGATTTGTTTGACGGTATGGCAGACTTATTATATCATCGACGGCTCAACTCCATAAAATTATATGATTCTGAGTTTTGACGGTTAAAACAAGTGGCAGATTTTTTTTTTATTCAATGGAAGATTTGTTACTGTAGACGTTTCCACTTTCTTAAAATTAAGGTTTTCCTCTTTCAGCAGTATCTCTTATTATTTTGTTTCTTCTTCAACCTTCACACGTAGAAATACATTTTTAGCTTCTTCTTTTCTCTATTCATGGCTTCTTCTCTGATTTCTTCATAGTCTTCTCCACTTCTTCATAATCTAAACCGAATACTCTTTTTTCCATCAAGTCTCCTCTTTCTTTTGCATAGATCCAAACCAAATCTTTTTCTTCCATGGACCAAGTTGTTCTTGTATGTGGTTCATGGATATTCGAGAAGAACATATGTTTATTTGTGCGTGATCCGAAAAAGGTTGTAAAATTCTCATGGTGAATGATACAACTAGGTTTGATAATGTACTAAGGATCTTCCACGAAGATTACAAGATGGAGAAGAAACGGTATGAAGTTTTGTTGAGTTATGTGTTCCCTAAGTAGAGGATGGCGAAGCTACCAAGAGATACACCTTCAGTCTTTGTTGGAAACTTTAGACAATTTCATGAGTTCATCCTCTAATGAAAATCAATCCGATTCGTCTTTGTGTGAAATTTAACGAGAAAGTGGTTAGTCAAAGGAGTGAATGTTTTTTGTGGCGGAAGATCGATAAAACGTGAAAGAGAAGATATTTTCAACGATGACAAAGATGAGGGAAGATTTTGGAGTTAATAATTTTAATATTTAAATAATTTAGATAATTTAAATAATCTAACAATAATTAAAGTTAAAATTAGATATATTCTTTTAGATGGCAAAAACTAATCAAAATGACACATTTGTAATTATTAGATTCAAAAAGTAAATTTAAGATATATTTTTAGAATTTTGGAGTTAATAATTTTGATGTTTTAATAATATAAATAATTTAACACTGATTAAAAATTAAATTAGAATTATATTGTTTAGATGGCAAAAATTAGTCGAAATTGTATATTTGTAATTATTAAATTCAAAAAGGGGTATTATGTCTTTTGGCAAAATATTTGTGTTATTCTAGTATACTACAACTTGAATATGTTATTCTAGTAATTTTTTATATATAATTATGTATTATTCTAGTAATTTCTCTTAATTTATTTACAAAAAATTTATAAAGTAAAATATCCTAATTCATTGATAACCAAATAATAACGTTTTTTTAAATATTTTTTTTAAGCTAGAAAGGCATAATCAATTAAAATTTGTCTTAATGATTCCTCATTAACGTGAGAATCAATTGTGAGCTTGAGGAAAGCTTAAAAGCCATAGATTTTGCCACTTCTCCTTAGAGTTACATACATTCATTCAATGTAAAAAGACAAAATAATTCCTCACAAGATTAGTGATATGTTGCAATTAGATAGCATATTAGCCTAGATTTTTTTATCATTCATTTGATGCATAAAACACCTTGCATTTGCATAATCCATTCTTATTTTTATAAACTTCATTTAGATTTATATTCTTAAGAAAATTGTCATTTTGCATACATAATCATATGCATGAGGTACTAAAGTGAAAAAAAAAAAAATTGAGCTTCCAAGGATGTCTAGAAATTTTCTATGAAAGCTCTAGAGGAGTTTGGTGGAGTTTTGAAGAGTCTGGATCATTTAAGCATTTTTTTGTTAAGAGACTAAAATCGAAGGGTCTCAAGTTTGAGTGCAAATGGTGGTCCTAAACGCATTCAATGGAGCCAAAATTTTGTGGAGACCTAGAGGAGTGAGTTAGCGGCTTTGAATCACTGGATTTGAAGATCGTATGAGAAAGTTATGGGATTTGCACTAAAGACTGGTTTTGGAAGCGGAAAGATTAAGCTAGAGAAGAGTTGCCCAACTGGGCTGTGTAACGGGCCATAAAGCAAGACAGTGCCCAGTTGTGAAGCAAGAAGCATTTTCCTCTCTGATCCAGCTACAACCGGGCTCCAAAACTGGGGAGAAAGTAGGCAGCTTGCCCGGTTGCAGAACTGAAGAAGAAGAAGCTTGGTTCGTTAGTTACTTTCACAATATGAAGAAGGATGCTCCCATTTTTTTATTTCTTGGCGCACATGCTCCCGATTCAGCAGAGTAAACCGGCCAAATGGGCTAATAATTTGGACGGTTTAGCACCCAAACCAAACTGAATTTTCGTCCGAAAAAGCCAAAACCTAAATTTCACCCTCATTTCCTACTATAAATTATTGGTGTTAGTCCTTTTATTTTCATTAAGCCTTTTTCATATCAAAAACAAAAATACTTTGTAAAATTTTCATCTCTTTCAATGATTTTAATATCTTGTTTTGGCTTAATCAAATTTTTAATCTCTTTTTAATTTTTTTTTCTTTAGATTTTCTTATTTCTTTCATTTCTTTAAGTATGTGTGAGTAGTCTAATAATTGGTTCTTGAGTTTAGTAGATTTAGGGGATTTTAACAAGTAATTAGTGGTGATTAGGCTTGGGTAATCTTAGATCCTTAAGTATTAGTGTAGTTAATGCTAGCTTTGACTTGATCATTTAGAACTTAGGCATTTTATATTGCTCGAAAGCTGTTCGATGAAATGGTCGAAATACTTTTACTTAGTTTTCTTCCCTACCCAATGAAAATTGATGTTAGAGTGATTAGTGGTAGATTGAGCTTGATTAGTTAATGCTTATTGATTAACAATTTTGCAATTGAAAGATTAGTAAAAATTGCTAGATTAGTAAAATGATTAAGGTCATGAAAGTGGATTAGTCAATATTTAGTGTCTCAATGCCTACGATGGAACTTAATTAGTCCAATCACCATTAGTTACTTGTTTCTTCACCTAGAACATATGCTAGACTCAAGAACCAATGCGTTAATCGATTGTCAAAAACCATTTTTATCTCTCGTTATTTACTTTGCTTATTTAATAGTATTTTAGTCATTCTTGCTTAATTTATTTACTTGTTTTGAATTATTGCTTTAATCATTTAGTTAATTGCTTAATTAGATCACTTATTTAATTTCATATTTAGGATTCAAAACTGAAAAACAAAAAAAAAATTTGATTGCTTTAGCTTAATTAGAATCTATCGCGCTTAATATGTTAGTCAGTTTCCCTTTGTGGATCGTTCTTTAAGACATACTACAAAGAAAAGTATGTTGTTAGCCGGGTTATGGTAAATTGATATTGTAAAGTCGATTTACAAGATATCAATTAGTTGTTGGGTCTGAGAGTATACACAGTAACAAGGTTCGTTATATTATACTATGCTATTTAGGAATTTGGTCGGTTTTTAATTTGTCATAGATATAAATATTTCACGCACAATAGTACTGAGCTTTAAAATGACACAAAAACATATGGTAAAATGAAACTATATTTGTATTAAATACAAACAAGTTGGCCAATTTCATTTTATGGACCCGGAAGGTTTAAGAGCCATTGGTGTTGTAACTCTTCCCATATTTACTATTCTTCATACAAGCAGAGACAATCTCAGGTTATTATGAAAATCCATGTACCACAACGACACAAAATCCCATAATTTTAAACATCTCACGCAAAAAGGGAAACATGAACTTAATTGCAATATTAAAATAAGTAAGCTAGAGAAAGACCTACACAAACACAATCATGTACGCATTTAGTTTTGAGTATATCGCACAACATTTACTTCGGCCATACTTGAGTACTTGTGCAAGATAGCAACTCTTACTTCATAACTCACTTAATTGACCAATCCTCTACATAACATCACAGATGGTTAAGTTTGATCAATCTTGTTCAGCAACATGTCTAACATAGACATTTTTAAAAAACAAAAAATGCCATCTTACACAAATTCATGAATAAGTCTTCAAAACACTATTTTTAGATTTTTTTTGAAGGTATCAAGACATGACAAAGGGGTGCAAGTAAAAAAATAAACTATAAAATTATAAAAGCCTTACTTAGTTATTATAGAAGAGATGTTTAGTAGCACACCTGAATCTCCTATTTCCTCACAATAAAATCGTCAATGTTGTCAATATTTAATTTTGAAACTGCTCCACAGCCTTTGCTTCCTCTTAGAAATCAGTCATATGGAACATTGTTATTGGGTATACTCTGAGGTATACTTTGAGAGCAATAAATGCTAATTTATAAAACTTTATATTATTCCTATGAATCAATCTTTAAGACTATGGTAGCAAGTCACAACCATCAATGGTTAACATGTACCTAAATATTAGTGAACTTTGGAGTTTCGTAGGGAAAGCATCTAGACTATCATCAACAAATCTCAAGGTACCCACAAACAAAGAAAACCCCAGTTAAGATCTTCTTATGCTTCATTTGCAGATATAAATATCATCATCATCAAGAAAACAAAAAAACAAAACCATAAATCTCAAACTATCGAAAAATTAATCTCAGCTCTCGTAGTATTACATTCTCAAATGAAATATTGGAACGATTTCTTTCTTTCAGATACACACAAACATAGTCAAAGGAACTCAATTTGGAAAGATTACAAAATCTTAACTTATTATCTTTGTATGTGTAACTAACCTTGAAAGCTTCGGTGATACTCGTCTCTGCAAACCAAGATGACACACTTGTGAGTATTTAACGTGTTATTCCAAAAATTGAAACAAGCCTCATACCAGAATCAATTGTAATAGCTCCAAATTCTGAACCTAAATTACCAAAAAATGTGAAATTTCACGAGATCGTTCTTGGCATGTCAGGAAATATTCGAATCCAAAAAATGTGTGTGTGTGTGTGTGTGTGTGTGTGTGCGTGCGTGCGTGCGTGTGTGCGTGCGTGCGTGTGTGCGTGTGTACGTGTGCGTGCGTGCGTGCATGCGTGTATGTGTGTGTGTCTGTGTGCGTGTGTGTGTGTGTGCGTGCGTGCGTGCGTAAATTTGTGTGTGGGTGCGTGTGCGTGCGTGTGTATGTGTGCGTGTGTGTGTGTGTG
>OVAP01000948.1:0-28143 GCA_900406295.1 Aurinia saxatilis
TAAGTGACCCTACCAGCGCATGAAAGGCGTACAAGTCAAGCTACGAGACTTCGGTCCAAGGAAAATATATTATCCAAATTTATATGCCTAGCTCATATATCATGTAGGCTATATCAAATGCATTTGTATGTGTATGTGTTTTCATTGGCAAGAACATATACAAAATCCGCCTTCTCAATAACATTATATTTGTCATGATTTCCGAGAAGACGAAAAATAGATTCCAGATATGGGTCTAACATTGAGGGTCCGTGAATTTATATTATTGAGAGATTCCATCAACGCAAAATACAATACGGGTCTAAATTTTTGTTTATCATGATGTTAGTACATTATGTATCTATTTTCTCATTTCTTAATAAAATAATGATAATACATAAATCTTTCTAGTATAAAATGCTAATTGTATACCAAATCAAGCTAATTTATATATATATTACCATTTTATCCATGATAAACTAACAAAATATTATTAAAAGGCTGAAAATTGAGAATAACAAATTTATTTATAACAATAACTAAAACCACATTACAATACAAAAACCAACCAGATGTTAAACTTCCAAATTATACAATTTGATTGAATAAAATAGGCATTGAATTAGAAATATAAGTTTAGGTTTAGACAAGCCGATTTAACGAATCACATCAAAAAATATTCTTAAACAATAAGTTTATAAAGAACTAAATTTTGGGAAATTTTAAGAAATACCACTTTTGAAACACTCATTTTCAAAATTATCACTTTGGTATATTTGGAAAATTACAATCATTTACTAAAGCTATTATTCATTACAACTTACAAATTTGCTAGGGTTTAGGGTTTTAGGATTTAGGGTTTATTAAAATTATAGGTTTTATGATTGACTTAGGGTTTCTAGGGTTTAGGATTTAGGTTTAAACGCTTATAAAATGAGGGTTTAATTTTTAATAACTATTAGGGTTTAATTGTTGAGATTTAGGGATTATATTTTAAGTAGTTATGGTTTATAGGGTGGGAAGACTTTTTGGGGTTTAGGATTTTAGGGTTTAGGTTTTTTAAACCCTGAAACCTAGATCATAAAGCCTAAAACCTTATAAATAGTTAATACTTAATTAATTAGTGGTATGTTTGAAAATTTACCCCTTCCCATGGTATTTTTGAAAAGTGGTACACCAAAAGTGGTAATTTTAAAATTCTCCCTTAAAATTTTGAAGTACTCTAGATTAAAAATAAAATAAGTAAAAGTCTTAAAAACATAATGTGATCTAGTTTATCCGCGGGTGTACCTTTTACTTCGCTTTCCGGATCTTCAAATGCATATGTTGAAGAAAACAAAGGGAGTGTTCACTTTGTTCCTTCATTGTTTTCGTCCCTTGTTTTGTTTGTATTACATTTACATTTATTCGTTTGGTTCAACTATTATTTACAAACACATCATACAAACTAAACAAGTATGAGATATATGATATAATATTATAAAATTATATTTGATTTTATTTGTGTAATTTAAACAATTAAAATATTGAATTCATTGATTATAATATTTGAATAAGTTTGAAGCACTAAAAGATATCATAAGTCTAAGAACATAATGTGATTTAGGTGATAGTCAGGTATATTTTTTACTTCGCTTCCCCTTGTGCACTGTTAGAGGCACAAAGAGCAAAGTAAAAAGGACACGAGCAGATCATTCTTCTAATGCATAGTCATTTGACCATGTTGAATTGTTTATACTGAGACCAATGTTCTCTCACAAATTTATGTCGTACTATCAAGGTCTAAGTCTAGGACACGGGTAAAAAATCTTATTACTGACAGAGATGAAAGGTTAAAGGTAAAACGAGAAATATTGTCTACAAATTTTTTTTTTTTGTAATGTTGGTTAGATTAAAACAGTGATTCACTTTGTCCTTTCGTTGTTTTCATCCCTTGCTTTGTTTTGGTTACATTTACATTTATTTGTTTTTAAAAAACTTTGGGTCAACTATTATCTACAAAATATCATAATACAAATTAAAAGAGTAGCAAATTATTATACAGAATTATGTTTGATTTTACATGCGTAATGTAAACTAAAAACATTGGCAGTCCGCATAAAGTACGGATCAATCACCTAATTTTCTTTTATTTTGGCTAACAAAAATAATATATCACTTAGTTTTGGTTAAGTGGCAAATCACACTTTCCTAAATGATTTACTAGTTTCGTTTCTTTTCTTTTATCATCCGAAAATATAATTATAGTACGTATGATTTTTAAATCATTCGAATAAAAATCATACAAATAACAAGTCTACGGTGCAACTCTCCTTGTAATATGAATCCACAACAGATGATTATACTTATACTGTACAGCTCTCTCAACTCCTCACAAGACCACGAAAACATCCGTTAAACCTGTGCTTTCTTTAATATGTAAAAATTGGATCTATTGATCGAATCGGAGACTTGTAAATGATTACTATCTTGTTTATTCTTTTGATAAATAGTTTCATGGTAAAAAAGAAAGAATAAATGGGAGAGTGGGGCCCAAATAGAACAAGGACCAGAGAGTGGAAGTAGAGAAACCTACGGATGGTTGGCTCACACTGGGCCACAAGTCCCCTGTGTGGTTGCCAATAATTCTCCCTCTTTGTCTTCTTACAAGGTTAGTCTATCTATCCACTCGCGGGTTCCATCAAAATTCTATCTTTCCGTCATGGGTTTGTCCTAGATTAGCTTCGCAACCAAAAATCTGACTTTTATTCAATTGGTAATCTCTCTTTTCTTTGAGGAATTTGTCGTCCTCGAATCGAACTGATCTCAAGCTGCTTTCTTACTACAGTTTTGCCTATACTTTATGATGGAGATCTTCAATTAACAAGGTTTGTAATTTTACAGAACCCCTCACGTTGGTTCCAATGGCTCTTAATGTGAGTAAGGTGGTTCCCAGTGGTCCCATTTCAGCGAAGAGGGTTAATCTTAATGCCTCAAGATCTCAAAGAATTTTGTTGCCGTTTTCTCCAAATGTCCATAATCCTCTAGCTGCTAAAAAGGGCTCTTCTGCTGAAGAGTTACATGGCCTTTTTTGTACAAATCCTGTTACTTCTCGGCGATCTTCTACATTGTGCTTTCTTGGAAAGTCCCATGACACAGAAACTAAACCGCATGAAGATTGTCTGGATTTACCCAAGTAAGATCAAACTGGTCTGCTTTTCGCTTACCTGATCACTTGTTTCACTGCTTCTCTTTTGTTAGGTTAAATTTTCATGGTTATGTTTCAGCTCCCAAATTGTACAAAAGGAAGGTGAGAAGCAAGCTATTCCGAGGAGAGCAACCAACTCAAGCCAGGTCTTGGTGGAATTTGTGTCCAATGATGCCAAGTTTGTGAATGAAAGGGCACGTAGTGACTTTGTTCTTCTATCTCGGTATTTCCTCACTCTCATCATCTAAAAAGTTTTATATTACTTGTCATCTTAAAAGGTCCCTTATGTGATCAAATTTATGTTCCACTATTAATCAGTGGCATTATGAGACTTGACGCTCGTGCACGTCAGGACGTTGCAATTCTTGGGTCGGAGTTCCTGAAACTGGATGGTAACCTCTTTTACATTTTATTCATAATTCTAGATCAGTTCAAGGGCCCATTCTAAGACATGCTATTCATACAGGATGCTTTGATGAGTCTATGTATGAGATAATGACATGCTTTATTAGTTATTTAAAGTGAATTCTATATGTGTAGCTCTAAGCTAAATTTCTCACTTTCATGAGATTGTACTCCTCGATCCAAGATTGTTCTCTTCCACAATAACAATTTATTTTTATCGCTTGGTTTTCTTTTCCTTTTCTTTACTGCATTTTAATCCTGCCTTGTGGGATTATGTAGCTAGGGCAAGAGAAGATACAGAGAAGATAGATCGTAATGTCAAGAGAAAAGCCGAGCGCCTTCATCATATTGCTACTGTATGCTTATCCTCTAATATATATATTCACATGTATCGAATGTTATTCTGATGTCACTTTCTTTTTACTTGTTTGCTCTACGTCCATAGATATTAAAAAACATAGCTCAGTCTAAGTTGAAAAATGCTGCGGATAAGCACTGGAGTGATGGTGCCTTAGAGGTATGCCCATCCGTTTCTTTTTATGTATATTATTGGAAAGTTATGTGTGAACATAAGTATAATCACCATCTGAGCAGATTTGAGATTGACATAATGCAAGTAACTATCAATGTATATTTATTTTTGGATAGAATGTAGTTCAGAGATTTCGCTGATTTTCCAGGCCGATTTAAGGCGAGCAGATTTCCGTGCTAAACAACGGGCAATGGAGGATGCATTAATGGCTTTAGAGGTAAACAAAAGACTGATATGTTATAGTATTGGTTTAATTTTTATTCATCTTCCCTTTTGTTACATTTCGCATCTTCTTTTTTGGTACAGTTCATCAAGAACATCCATGACATGATGGTGAACAAAATGGTTTACAGCTTGTAAGAAGCATTCATCCCTGACACTTCTTTTCCCGTGTTGTCTCGTGATATCGAAATCTGAAATTAAACTTGTTATTTTTATCTTAGAGGGGTTACATCCGAAACTGGTATCACAGACCGCATATCGCTTGAGAAAAATGGAAAAGCTCTTGAGTTTTTCCCAGGGGAAGTCTCATCTGATCGGATATCTGCTATAGAGGTCTGCTCCACTAGGAATCACCCTGTCTTTGTTTTAACTCAATGCCCTTATATCTGAATTAATTGAGTAGATGACGATTCCTTTTGATGTTGGAACAGGAAGCTTACAGGAGTATGGCATCAGCTCTCTCAGAAGCTGATGGCATTGACTACACTGACCCCGAGGAGGTCAGTCCATAATCGATTATATTTGAAATATTTTTTGCTACACTATATCTTATGTCTTCATGAAGATTCACAAATATATGTTTTTGGTTTTAATAGCTCGAATTGTTAGTCACGACTCTGATCGACCTTGATGCAATGGATGGTAAAAGTAGCGCATCTCTCTTGGCTGAATGCTCAAGCTCTCCAGACGTCAACACAAGGTAAAAAACCAGTATTCTACGATGTGTCCAGTGACTTATTTGAAACATGGATAGTGCATAGGTTGCAATAGTAAATCGATGCCTACACCAAAACTAATGACATATTCTGGTTGGGAGATTTTTGGCATTGACTAATGTGATTCACAATTATCGACACATTTTCTTTCTCTAAATCATAGAAGATTTCATGGTTTGGTCAATTCTGTGATTCTGGGTCTCTTGGTTTTTTGTCTCGTTGGTGTAGAAAAGCGTTGGCTAGCGCCTTAGCAGCTGCACCGTCAATGTGGACACTGGGTAATGCAGGCATGGGAGCATTACAGGTAAAAGAGAAATGAAAAATATTGATCAGAACCATTTTTGCAACAAATTTAATGGAATTTAAATAATAATGAAATACTCATTGGTGACAGAGACTCGCTGGAGACAGTAACCCTACGATTGCAGCAGCTGCTTCGAGAGCTATCATTGCGCTGAAGAAGCAGTGGGAAGTAGAAGAAGGAGACTCGCTTAGGTTTATGATGAACTTTGAGAAACCAGATAATGATAACGATGAAGACAGTGACCACGACGAAATCTGAAGAAAAGAAGATCAAATTTGTAGATAAGTTTCAGGGGGACTAATGGTTACAGAGACAATGGTATTGGTACTAGGACTGTTCTTTGGGTTCATATGTAATTAAGAAAAGAGAGGCCCTTTTACTATTTGTTGCTTTATTTTACTCTACAGTTCAAACATCTAAACTATTGTATCTTTCTATCCTACGACAACACTTTTTTTTTGCTTTTATCACAAAGTATTGTAACGTTATCTCCTTCTGTTTCTTCTCTACTACATTTTCGTTATTTGCTTCGGAATTAGTGTTTAACGTTATCCTCTTTTTCGATTAAAAAGATGAAGAAAAACGTTATCTTCATCTCCTCTACATTTGCATCACTGAAACGCCAAAGTCATGGCCCTCTCAAAGCCACCACAGCATTTCAATCCCCTAGACCATCCTAATTCTCCACCTGAGGCAGCGGATTCTGCCTTTACATTCTCTATTGGTTCATCAAGAATACGGAGAGACGTTCTTTTCTCAATATCAGCAACATTAATCCCTCAAGTGTTGTTCTTCAGCCGCAAACGCTCTTGCTCTGCAAACGCAGTCGATCTTTTCAGCTTTGTCTCTCCTCAACCCGAGCCGGAACGCACGGTCCAGGTCGCTCAGGTCTGGTGACTATAAATTACACCATGGTCCCTTTGTTTTTGTTATTGTCTCCATTGATCGAAACAAATGGCAAGGATGCTATGTAAACTCTGAGTCACTAGGTTCGATTTTCTTAAACATTTTTTAGACGATTTTTTTGTGAGCAAACATTAGTCATTTAACTTATATTCAAAGTAAATTGTGGAGAACTCTTTGTAAAGATTTTCATGGTTGATATAGGAAGGATTAAGAAAAGAAGCTGAAAATATAAGGGAAATAAAAGAGAGGATGAGAGAGAAGAAGATGTGGAAAGAAGGAGGGAAAGAGTTGAGAAGAAGTGCATCGAACATGAAGCAAGATATGTACTTAATCATCCAAGCAAAGCCTCCCAAAGATAGACCCCTTCTTCGCTCTCTCTATTCCTCTCTTTTTAATACAATCACAAAGGTACATACAATATTTCTTCATTTCCCTCTTACTACTGTATATACATTCTTGTGTATTAACTTCTTATTTGAAATCTACAGATGGATTATGCAACCAAAGATGGAGATGCAACTAAGGTTTTACAGTACTACCAGAGTATTACTGCAATCCTTGATGACATTTTCTCTCGAATTTAATTCCGATCAATATGCTATTAATTGAGGCAACAGACTAGCAACTGTTATCATTTTTTCTATATATGAAAATATACAAGTGATAAGAGAAAGAAAGTTGGTGCGCATTTTGGCATCCGGCATGCCTTCAAGCGGTTTCAGGTTCTCAAGTCATCTTTGCGCTTCCTATGCAAAACCAAGGTGCTATACGTTTTGCAACAAGTGTTATCTCGGATCATCGATATAACTCTTTTATCTCTCACCATGGTTTCAATGGTTAGCACCTCAAATCGACTTGGATGCAACCACTGAATTTTGATCATGGTTTCGGTTGTATTTCTTTTGTGTGTTTCCTACCTATTGGTTTGAGGACCTTGTTCTTTGTATGCCTTTCTTGGACAACTTTTTTCTTCACTGTAATTACAGTGACATTAATGCCGAATATATAGAAACCACAATGAATAACTTTTAAAATATATCTTTTAAAATGCGCAACTTTTATTTTAAACATCCAGACTTGAAAGCATCCAAACAAAAAGCAAAAGAAGGAAAAGGTTGCATTGTATGACACAAGTGAAAGCCCCCTTTAGCTTTGCTTTGGGGGTACCCCTATCGCGAGGGAGAAGGACTAACATGCATGACAGTTCATTGATGAGCTTTTAATTCTGAATGTCGAACCACACATCTTCGACGTTTGTGTTTATTGAATCTTGGTGATTAAGTAAGTGATATATCATGGTTTTTACCGGTTTTATATCATAATTTTATATTTTTTTATCTTTTTAATCAAGTCTATATCATATTATGAGAGTCCACATGGGTCATCTTAGGTCATGAGACGAGTTTGGAGTATTTGGTGAATTTTGGAGCATGTATGGATCAAAAGGATCAAGGCTTGAAGAGAGGAAAATGACAAACAAAGAAAAAGAAAAAAAAATACAGGAGAAGGTATTGAATGCCACTCTCATGGTGTCGTTCGACACCCGTCGGATTTCCGTAAATTTTCAAGTTTTTTAAGATCAAGAAATTTTTCATAATCAATTTTGGAAAATGGGTTTTAGTAATTTACTTTATTCTAAATGCACCTATAACCCTATAAATATAAGTTTTTAGTCATTGTTTAGGCTCATGCAATAATCTATTTTAAAGAGTTTGTAAGGGAGAAAATTTTCTAAACCTGTGTGTGTTTCGTTTTATATCTATTATTATTATTATTTTCAATTATTTCATGATGAATTGCTTAGCTATGTCTGACTAGTTTCGTTGTTAGGTTTAGGATTCTTAGGAGTTGATGAATTTTTGTTAGTCATAAATCTAAATTAAGAAAACACCAATAGTTCTTCTTCTACATTGTGCTTAAGGCTAGTTCTAGTTTGATTATATAGAATTTAGATCATAGGTTAGATGAGATATCATTATAATTTGTTTGAATTAATCTTAAAAGAGCAAGTATTCTATTCGCAAAGAGATTTGGTTTAGAAAACTGGTGAACAATTGAATAGTTTCTTATTGCTAATTTAGTTCTCTATAATTCGCAAAGATTTGTTTTACTAGGAATTAAACTAAGATAGTATTCACAATGAGAGTTGGTTTGCTTTATAATCTGCTCATGTTCTAGAAATTAAGTTTGGTGTCTGATTTTACGACTGGTGTCGAGCGACACCTTCTTAGGTGTCAATGGACACTCAGACGATTTTTCGCTACATATTAGATTCTTCTCAAAAGTTCCCAATGTCCGAGTCTTGTTTAATTAAAAAAAAATTCATGATTACTTGCTGTTTACTGTTTTAATTAGTTACTCGAATTATCTTGTCTTGGCTTTGTTAAAAATCTAGAAATTAATTGTGTAAACCAATTGGTCTTAGTGGATTTGATCCCTAAATATTACAACGCTTTTGCTATGCACTTGCAGCTAAGTACTAAAGTTAAAACTTTGTGTATCACGATTAATATTTTTTTCTAATCTAAGATTTTATTTTATTTAGTTACTAATTAGTTTTCTTTTTGGTTTTATCTTTGGTGTTTCAGGTGCATGCATAAGAGAAGTGACGGTTATGAAAATCTCTCACCACTCACCAACAAGCAACTAGATAGAGTCGAAAGGAAAAACCGCAAAGTAAAGTCGAAATTAGTTACAATGGGTGACACAGTCGACAAAAGCGCTCTTTTAACACTACTGCAACAAATCCAAGGGAAAATCGATGCATTGGACGGGTGAAATCGCCAGCAAACCACCATTGGGGGCACTGGTAAACCCCACACCTTCTAGTGGGACAGATATGCTATCGTTCTCCCTCCTCTTGAGAGGAACAATTATGAGATCAAGCCTCAGCTTATTCACTTAGTGGAGCAACATCATTTTAATGGACTCCCCTTTGAGAATCCCACTGACTTCATTGAGAGGTTTGAAAAGATATGTGGCACCTCTAAGGTTAATGGTGTACATCTGGACTATAACGAGTGCAAGTTTTTCGAGTTCTCTTTGGCGGATAAATAAATTGGGTGGCTAAACTCACTTTCAAAAGGATTGTTGAATGGATGGGAAGCAAGATGCATTCTTGGATCACTTATACACAAAGTCCAAAACCTCAGCTTTGAAGTCCAAGCTCACTAATTTTCAGCAGGTTTCAGGAGAGTCTTTTTGTGAAGCTTGGGAGAGATTCAAGTCATACTGAAGGGATTGTCCTCAACATGGGTACACCGAAGGCCAACTGCTTAGCATTTTCTACGATGGAGTCAACTGGGAGTATAAGACTGCCAGCTTGAATGCTGCGAGGAATGGAAACTTCATGACGCAAAGCATAACAGGAGCCAATCAACTCATCAAGAATCTAGCTGAAAATTCCTTCGACTAGCATTGAGTATGATCGATCTATAAGAGTAAGCAGCTAGAGGCTAAGACGGTCAAAGAGCTCAATGAGAATATGAATCTACTCCTCAAGGTTACTAAGAAAAGTGTGTAATTTCCCGATGTCGATGCTGTCCAAGATAAAGAAGAAGAAGAGGATGTCAATTATGTTGGAAATTTTGGACAAAATTCCAATGTGATCATAAAAACAAGCCCTACACCAACAAGCCTTTCAATAATGGGTATCAAAAGCCGAGTGGTGAAGGAATAAGCTATGGGAATACGCCCTACCAATCTCCAAAATCACAAGACAATGAGACAAAGTCGTTGTTAGAGCAAACTTTGGAGGGTCAACAAAAGATGATAATTGGATATAATTGGCAAGATAGATGCTCTCTACACTGATTGTACTGGAAAGATCGAGCAAATCAACGCTCACTTGAAAAAGACCAATATACAAGTTGCTTAAACAAATGAGGTGGTTCATAACGAGAGGGTGTCGAACACAAATCAAGGAGACGTCGACATATAATAGATGTCAACGACACCACCCTTAATGTCGATCGACACCCTGACAAAATAGTGCCAAAATTGCCAAAAGAGTCCGTTTCAGCACCCAGAACGTGTCTACCAAACAAGGATTCCCTATCCCGATCCTCCAAAGAAGTTTGAGAAGGAAATTGAAGATCAACGTCAAGCCATATTGAGGAAAGTAAATGTGGAGTCTTCTTCTTATAGGTTCATCAAGAATTCACCGGCCATTAACAGTTACATCAAGCAGTTGCCGTAATTAATATCAGCATTGAAGAAGGCGTTTAAATAGTCATTAAGGAAGTCAATGTGATCAATGTGAACCTCATGAAAATTGCTAAAGAAGAGCCTTCTCAACCAACTTTGAGGAAGCTGGAAAACATTGAATTTTCCGGGAAAAATTATCTTCAGTTCTTCAATGAAAGGTATGGAGATGAAAGATTGTTTATGCGATATTGGTGCTACTTGTAATGTTATATCGCATGCAGTTGCACAAAGATTTGGATTTTCTGGTCAGCAACTTCCAAAGATGATGTGATCCTCGATAGCACAAGGAGCTTAGTGGAACAACTTGAACCTGTGGAACAACAAGAACATGTGGAACAACTTGTAGCTGAAGAAGCTCTTGTTGCACAATATGGTTCAATGACTCGGTCCAAAGCTAGGATGTTTCATGGAGCAATTGGAGGCTTGTTGGAACAATTACGGAGCCAACATGATCAAGGAGGCAAATATGGAGGAAAAGCTTGTCAAAATAACTTTGGTTTTGATTCAAGCTAAGTGATTCAATAAAGGGAAAGGTGTCTCGGTTGTACTCTTGTCCCTTATCAAGTTTTGTCCCTTTGGGTTTTCTTGACAAGGGTTTTTAGTGAGGCAAATCATTGCCCATCTGTTGAACCTAGAAGACCATGGACCATTATTAATAAATTTCAGCATGGCATAGTAAAACTCATTCTAGACTTTTCAAATTGTGTCTTTAATATGTGTGCATTTTTTAGAATACCCTGCGTGAGAGCGAGAATTCACACAACCAAAACTTATTTGCAAAACCTTTAAGGATCATCGCCTCTCTTGGGTATGAATATATTGGGAACCGAGAAAGTAATGAACAGTTGATCAAAAGACAAAAAAAACTAGATTGAAAGTAGGTCGTATTATTGATTGAAAGTATAAGTCTCTTGCGGCCACAAAGCTTTAGCGTGCAAGAGCTCTAAGAAGTGGAAGATATGTCCTAAGGCCTGGGCCTAGCAATCTATTTATACTCCTAGCTAAACCGTCTTAATGTTAGAGCTTTTCCTTTTCGTCTTGGGCCGCGTTCCATTTCCTTGTCGATAACTTCTCGGACAATTTCCATTTCTTCGATTAGTATTGGCCAGTTTTCATTTCTCCGATGATTTTTTGGAAGATTTTTTTTTGTCTTAGAGTAAAGGAAAGCTTCTATTTTTTAAGCAATGTCCTCGAATCTTCTAGTATGCCAGTGCATTATTCATTGAAAGGCCTTGTTTGGTCCGTAAGGTGGAGATCAGCCCTTAAGGAAGTATTGTACTGTGAGGGTTGGATTTCACCCCGAAGATTGATTGCAAGAAAATGACTAAGTGTTTTCCGTAAAACACAAATATCAGCCAACAAGGTTTTCTCCGAAGCATCATGCGTTCATACGAAGCATCATGGAATGCATATCATCTTCACACTGCAATATGCGACATGTGTGATCATCAATAGGTTGCACATCGCCCTTGGAAACCAATCATGCGACCCACAAAGCTTCGTAGGTCGCACATTGAACAAGAAAACACGACATGCACATATTGTCTGTGGGTTGAAAATTGCTCTCCATGATTAATCCCACGACCCACAGAGCTTTGTAGATCATGGGATGATCATACAATGCCAACATGCGATCTGTAATGCAATGCTACGCATCGCACATCACAATTCATAGGCAACATGTGACCTACGACACATTGTGGGTCTCAAATTGTGTTCACCGAGGCATCATGCATTCCATACGATTTTCAATGAACCTTAGAACATCTCCGAAGTCATTATTGCGATCTACAATGCTTTGTAGATGGTGGATCAAGCATTGAGGAGGGTTCCCGCAAGCCGAATGATACATTTTGGATTACGGGACATTATTGTTAATCAAGCTCGGATCTATAACATTTTGGGTCGCGGGAAATCATCGTGGATAAATCCCGCGCCCTACGATCGTGGATCAAGCTTGACGAAGCTACACGCGACCCAAATGACACAGCTAGGGTCGCAGGACATCAGCATAAGACAGTCCCGTGACCTACAACGTTTCGTAGGTCTCAGATCATACTCAATGAAGCTATCCTGCGACCCAAACAACATATGTTGGGTCACGGGACATCATCAACATGCTTCCCGTGACTCACGCATGCATTGTAGGTCGAGGGATAGCTTTAGTCTCAAGTTCAATGTCATTCTGTGGATCAAGACAAGTCAAATGACTTAGTTCCGATTAGAACAAGCGATCCACGAAGCATTCATAGCTTACAACATCACGAAATGCGACCCATGAGATTGAATGGCAATCCATGAGTCCAACGACACTCTTGACAAGCCAAACGGTCCAATACTTCCTTATGGGCCAATCTCCAAGCAAAACCTTTCGATGAATTTTGCACTGACATACTAGAAGATTCAAATATGCCGCTGCAAAAAAGAAAATTTTCCTTTACTCTATGACGAAAAGGAAAAATTTTGAAGAATCATCGGAGAAATAGAAATTTTCTAATGCTCATCAGAGAAATGAAAACTGTCTAAGAAGCCATTTACGAAGAAAAGGAAAGCGTTCCTTGACGAAAGGAAAACCCTTAATCCTAAGAAGGTTTAGCTAAGAATATAGAATCACTAGTCCTAGGTCATAATCCATCTTTCAATTTTCACATCTCTTGAGATTTGCAAATTTTGTACTCGATAGTTTTATCAATAAATGACCTACCTTCGATTTTGTTTTTATCTCTCTTTAAGTTTCAAGTGATTCATACATAGAGAGTCGACGATCCCTATACTTTTCGTTTTGATGAAATATATTAGAATATAAGGCTATACTATAATAATCCAAGTTTGACTCTTTGTGTCAACACCTTTTCCGAATATTTTTCTCCCTCACACCCTCCAGATAAATACTTTCTCGTTGAAAACCCTGCAACGTCTTTCCTAGCAATGTTCATACATAGAGATGATGCAACATGGTAATCTGGTTCATATAATTCTCCTAGGTATTTTATTGCCTTGAATAGCTCAAAACTCACTTGTGCACTCCTTTCTTATAATGTGTTCTAAAAGTCGGTTAACGCACCCGATTCCCAGCCGGAGAGGCGGTGGGCGGTCGGAAACGGCCGGGATTAACCGTAATCGAGCAACTTATTGTGGTTTCTAAAAAAATGAATTTTCTATCATACAGGCGGTGGCTAGGGTTTCGAGAATCGCATGGAATACGATGGGGTAGTTGAGTAATTTCACATACATCCAAGCCTCGCTGGGTTCGAACTCGCGAACTGAACAACACTTAGAACTCTCTCGACCACCAGACCAAAGTAATTTACTGGCAACTCCTACGCAAACTAACATATATTTTTAAAAAATTGAAATTCTAAAAATTAATCCCGATTAATCTCCATTTAATCCCACATTTTTATGAATCGCTAGTCCCACCTCAACCGACCAATTGGCGCCTAACGAAATCTTGAACAAGACTTATAACCAACATACTAATAAAATAGTGATGGAAAATAGCGAGTAACCATACTATTTGGGGTATTCTAAGGGAAACAAGAGATAAACATGGACCTATTAATAATCATCCAAACAAATAGATCTACTATCGAGCGAAAGACATATGAATCGAATACTAAAAAAATAGAACTGAGAGAGTAAAACACATAAACAAAGGCCCCTAATAACATGGCCAAATGTCTATAAGTTTCTAATTAGATTCAATTACCACAAATTATTTTGTGGGATATTTGTGGCAAATTTGCTATTATTAGTTACAAAAAGCACATAGCGACGATCAAAAACTCAACATTCACACCCTGTAGCAAATTTGTAGCAAATCCTTTATAGCCACAATAATAGCATAATACCTACAAAAAATGTAAAATGTATGGCTATGTGTGATGTTTTTTTTTAAAGTTATTTTCACCTTATATTAGGGTTAAAATTCAGAAAAAAAAAATATTAGGTAAAAAATCGTCAAGCTTGGTGACAGATTTTTGGATGCGTTAATAAATCTATCGTATCATGGTTTTTAGTTTATTCTTATAACAGATCTTATTTATGCTTTTTTAAAAAAGTGAAATAGGTAATATTAAATTTGAAATAAGAAATTTTGAAATTAATATCAAAGTTCTTATAATATCAAATGTAAAATAGTTTTAAATTAATTTTTTACTTCCACATAATAACAAGTGAGGACAAAACATAAAAAAACAAACATTAATCAATAGATAAGTAAAATTGGACATTTACACAGCGAGGAAACTATACTTTTGTTTCTAACTAAAAGTCGTAAAATTATCGCTTGTCTATATGTTTTCTTCTTATTTTGTATTATAAAAAAATATCATGCTCTCGATGAAATTTCCCCGATCACTAAACCGATTAATTTTATTAAAAGTATCTTTGTTCATTATAATGTGTAATAAACACTATATTTAAAACGAACAACACCATATTTTTTAATTTGTTAATAAAACCTAATATAACATGAACATAACCTTTACTGATATAAATACAAATAATAAATCATTTTTTTCAATAATTCAAGAATATAGATATTTTGTCATTAGATATCTTTCCAAATAGTTAATATATATGTATATATATAACAATTTAAGAAGATTATAAGAAATAATATTAATTATATTGTTTAATATATTCATTACACGCAATTATATGAATTTTGCTAACATAAACATTGTACCTCGGTTTGAATAACCAAACCTATATAATATAATGTAATGAATAATGGCTATTGAAAAATGATTTTTTTCTCATTAACAAATTTCATTATGCTCGGCTCGAACCTAGATTATTGAAAAATGATTAAAAGCATTAAAATTATTTTTCCGTGCAACACACTGATCTTTCCTAGTTTATTATAAAGTCTATCAAAGTAAATAAAACTATAAATATTGTCCCAAAAATTTGTCATAACGTCGGAGCCAATCCAGTAATATTTTTCCCAGACTTATTAGTCTGTTTTAGTAGCAGACTTGTGTATATGTCTGTCGTTAAAGAACCTGAAAACAAGTCTGTGAAGAGGAGAATTGTTAATTAATTCTGTCGATAGGTGAAATAATTCTGTCAACCAAAAAACAACTTTACCAACCTTAAACAAATTTGTTGTGTCATGTCACAGACTAACTTAAATAAATCTATTAAGTAAAACAACTTTACTAACTGAAGATATAAATCTGTTAACCAAACAAATATGTTGTGTCATGTCACATACTTACTTAAATAAATCTACCAAGAAAAATAATTATGTGATCGAATAAAAATCTGTCATCAAGACCATGACAGACTTGTTTTCGAGAGATAAAATTTTCAAATAAATCTGTCCATGTTCAAATAAATCTATCAAGGTTCAAATAAATATATTGTTCGTGTAACAGATTTGTTTGATGACGTGATATTTTAAAATAATGGTATTTCTATAAATATATTTTTGTAAAGGGTATTATGGGTATGAGAACCCAAATTAGTAGCTAACAAAACATTGGCACCATTCTAATCATTTACAACAAATTAACCCATTCTCGTAAATCACCCTACAAACTATTACGCGAATAAAAAAAAAATTCAGACAAGTATAGCATTAAGAGCCTTGGGGATTCTGCCTAAACATCGATTGCAAATATACAAACACGCAAGGTAAAAAATCACCAAGTTTAAAGACAAATCCATTAGACGATAAAAAAAATAATGAAACATTATGATCTGCAAAAAAAAAAAAATCTGGTTACAAACATGTTGCACTCCAACAAACCATTAATGGTAACTGAATTAACGAAAACACCCCATATATATATAAACAACCGAGTGAACCAGAACAACATACGTATTTTTTATTTTTTTTTGATAAATCGATAGGAGTTATGGGCCTTCAGTCCATAGTCTCCTCCAATATTTGGAGACAGTCTTTAAAAAATTCAATTTAAAGGATAATCTTCCATATCAATGATGACTTGAATCCCGAGCAAAAAAAGCAACTTCTTGCATTACCAGTAGGCCACCAATACTTTGGTGGAAATTTTATATTTGGTTTTGAGAAGTGCTCATATGTAGCTTTTTTGTTTGTGTCCTTCTTTGAGTCTCACGTGTAACACAAATAAAGCCGTATATAATGAAAAAGGATCATTCAAACAGGAATCCCAATTAAGTAACTCTTGTCGGATTCTATATTTTACACATCATCTGTAGGTGGGCACCATACCAAAATAATTATTTGCATGTACAATGAAACTCAGAAAAGGAACCTTCGAATCTTTGGCCTTTAAGCAACCTTTGGCCGAAGCAATTCTGCAGTTATGCTCACTTTTCTAATTTATTTATCAAGTATACCCACCTTTTTCTTTGCCTAACTTTTTCAGTCCCTCCCATATATATAGATATAGATGTAAAACAAATCAATATCTAATACTTTTCTGAAACTATATTACTATCCATGAGATATTGAAAAGAAACATGTCCGGGACACGAGTACGAGCTGTAACTCATCAAGATCTTGCTACAAGCCCTAAAACCACCGATCTCAGGAGCATAATCGGTATTCTCATCGTGATTTTGACCATAATTTTGGGTCTCTCTTGCTTTGTTCTCTGCCTCTATGCGGAAGCAACGAGATCTCAGGTATGTTATTGCAATCTCCTTGACTTTGATATTTTCAAATTAATTAAAATTCATACAGCTAGAGACCATGTGGAAGTAATTACAGAAACATTGTAGCTCATAAGTGAAACATGGACTGGGAATCTGATACATGGAACAAAGCTTGTATTTTTAGACCAGACCACTTAAAAATGACATAAGAAAAAGAAAAAAAGAACATGGCAACTGATCAATTATATAAAAAAAATATATATATATATATATAGTATTTAAATGCCATTACGGTTTTCTAATGTGCAGCAATCAATTAATGATTTGCATTTTTCATGTAGGCGACTTGGGGAAGCAGCACGTGCGTGTACAACGGTAATGGGAAAACGCCGTTGTTGTGCAGTGCAAGTGCGTTCGTGGGACTAGCGGTGGCGATGGTAGGCTTACACATGTATTTACTTATCGCAATCACAGCATCCCCGCCGCTCGGCACTTGGGATCTTGACTCTGTTTCTGCAAAGAGGCTCACTTTTCAAGCAGCCTTCTTCTTTGTCTCAACGTGGTAAGTAGAATGTTTATTAAACATCCTAACTATACTTCTGATTGGTACGTAAGTCGTAAAATCGTGGAATTTTGTGTTACCAAAATTAAGATTTTTTAGTTTTATTCCTTTTCTTTAGATTTCTTTCTTTTCCGATTTTTTTTGTTCCCTCCATTTGGTTATACCATTTATTTGTCCTATAAGGCTCTGCTTTGGCGTTGGAGAGGTGCTATTGTTGGTGGGACTTAGTGTGGAATCAGGACATCTAAAGAATTGGTCTAAGCCGAAACCTAGTTGTTTAGTGATCCGACAAGGCTTGTTCTCTGCCGCGGGAGTGTTCTCGCTTCTAACCGTCTTTCTAGCAACAGGACTTTACTTAACGGCTCTTCAAGCACAACGAGTCTCGAAAGATCTCGAAAACACACATAGAGAAATCCTCGAGGCATCAATTCTTTATGCGTCTCCTCCTATATCGCCAACAAATCGGATGTCTACGGTAACTCGGGAAGGTCCTCCCATGGTTACAGATGCGTCGACGCCTTTGGGAGATCTTGTTTCTTTAAAGCAACTTGCATATATAGTATAGTGTTATCACGTATATGTATAGGGTATAAAATATATCAAAACTCATCGGGTGACGAAAATCTACAAATTTAGTTTGACGTTTTTTGTATTATGTGTGCCGTTTTTTTTTTTTCAACTGATTCATTGATTTTAGATGGATATGTTTACATCTGGTTAAGTTCATTACAGAGGGTTAATCTTCAGTAGATAGAGTGTTTACAGCCATTTAACGAGATATCTAGAGTGTTTAACTCTTGCAGACTTGGCCAAAGAGTCAGCTCTTTGGTTATGTTCTCTTGGTATTTTTCTAAAACTGATGTCTTGATTGGATTCAGCCAGTTGCATGATATCTCCCAAAACCATTGAGATGGTTGATTGCATCCTTATTTCCTTCTTGAGAAGTTTATCATTTTGCTGACATGGGTGATATAATTCTGCAGAGTCACCACAAAACATCACTCTCTGTAAGTGCAACTTATTAACTTCTAACAATGTCATCTTAAGGGCTTCAGCCTCTGCTTGAAGTGGTGTTTGTATCGGATTTATAGAGGAAGTACCTTGCATTATAGCTTTCCTTTCTTTGTTGAAGAGAATCCATCCAATTCCTGCCTTTTCAGTTGGGGATGTCCATGAGCCATCTGTGAAGCATATATAATCAGCATTATCATTATAAATATTCTGAAGGCAATCATCTTCTTCACAATGTGCTGTTTTATCTATATTGCGGTTTTCTAATTTACAGTTCGCTTCTTCCCATAACTGGTGATCTTGTTTGGCTTTAGTAAGAAGAGAGGGAATGGATTCCTTTTTAGATTGAAAGTTCATAGAATTTCTAAATTTCCAGATTCTCCAGCCTATGAAGGGAGCCAAATTCATTTCCTGGTCTGAAACTCTCTTTCTATCAGTTATATAATTTAAGTTTTCAGGAAGAGAGTTTTGTAGAAGAATATCACCTTTGATCTTGTTATTAAATGCTAGTTCCCAGATCTCCCTACTTACTCTGCATTTGAATATTAGATGGTTTACTGTTTCTGGTTGTTCTCCACAAAGAAGGCATTCATCACATACTTTCATCCTCCTTCTCTGCAGATTAACTGAAACAGGCAGTGCATTATAGTTAGTTCTCCACCAAAAATGCTTAATTTTTTGGGGCACATTCCATTTCCATATTTTCTTTGCTAGAGTTATTTGAGGACTGTTCTGATCAGGGCTACTTGCTGAACAATTGTGTTGCAGATGGTATCCTGATCGAACTGAGTATTGACCATCTTTTGAATGTGTCCATGAGATTGTATCAGATTTACCTAAGATCGACGGTCGGATGGATTTGATCAACTGGAGATCTTCTGGTTGAAAGAGTTGACTTATTAGCTCATGGTTCCAGCTTGTTGTACCTGGCAGAAAGAGGTCGTTAACTTTCATATTGAGGAGCATTCTCCGAGGTAATCTCTTAATCAAACAAGGCAGTAACTGGCTAGTTGGCAATGGGAACCAGTTATCCTGCCAGACTCTAATTTGGTTCCCATTGCCAACTAGCCAGTTACTGCCTTGTTTGATTAAGAGATTACCTCGGAGAATGCTCCTCCATGCGTGGCTAATATTCTTCTTGTTTTGTGTTTCTAAGATATCCTCCCGAGGAAAATATTTTGCTTTGTATACCTTAGTCAGGAGCAAGTCTGTTTGGCTAGCAATGCAACATTGAAGTCCGTGAGATCTCTAAAGCCTAGCCCACCATTCTGCTTTGATTGAGTAATTTGCTTCCATGATATCCAGTGTATTCGTTTCTTGTTTCCACTTGAGCTCCACCAAAATCTTCTAATAGAGACGTTCATCTTCTTGATTAGCTTCTAAGGTAGTAGGAAACAAGACATTGCGTATACTGGAATAGAAGTTGCTACTGCTTTGATTAAGACTTCCTTCCCTGCAGGTGATAAGAATTGATTAATCCAATTATCCAGCCTCTGATCCATTCTGTGATTAAGATATGAAAAAGTCTCATATCTATTCCTGCTTACAAACTCAGGCAATCCCAAATACTTCCCAAATCCCCCAATCTTATGGATTCCCATCATTTGACTCAACTGTCTTTTTAAATTATCTGAAACCCCTTTTCCAAATGAGAGAACAGAGTTCTGAAAGTTAATTACTTGACCAGAGACTTTGCCATATAATTGTAGAGTATCTAATATAAACTGACATTCATTTTTGTTCGCTCTACAGAACAGCAGAGAATCATCTGCAAATAATAGATGTGAAATGGGTGGGCCTCCTCTACTAGCTTTGAATCCATGTAATCTACCTTTACCCACCCCATCTTCTAATAATGCAGAGAGACCCTCTAAGCAGAGAAGGTAAAGATAAGGTGATATGGGGTCACCTTGGCGTATACCTCTTTTTGGTTGTATGTTGCCTGTTGGAGAGCCATTAATAAGGACTGCATAGCTGACTGAGGTTATACATCTCATGATCCACAGTATCCATTGATCTGCAAAACCCAACTTTTTCATTATAGCCTCAATAAATTTCCATTCCAATCGGTCAAAGGCTTTGCTTATGTCCAGCTTGAATGCCATGAATGGATTTTTAAGTTTTTTCGTATGCAGGGAATGCAGGAGCTCATGAGCTATTAATACATTGTCTGTAATGAGTCCACCAGGAATGAATACTGATTGATTTGTGGAAATGATACTATCTAGATGTGCTTTTAATCTTTTTGCTAGCACCTTATCAGCTTGTAAGAAACATTGCACAAGCTAATAGGTCTGAAGTCTCTCACAGTAGCAGGGTTTTCTATCTTTGGAATTAGACAGATGTGCATGTGATTGATAGAGGAATCTAATGCTTTATTATCAAAGAAAGCTCTAACAAATTGGTACACACCTGTTTTAATCGTTTGCCAGTGATCTTTGTAGAAGCTGACTGTTAGTCCATCTGGTCCAGGAGCTTTATCTCTGTGCATACAGTGGAGGCCGTGTTCAATTTCCTCTTCTGATATGGGTCTTATCAGGTCCTTATTCATGTCATTTGTGACCCTTGGTTTGATCTTGTCCAGAACCTCCATCATATTAGAGCTGCATTCAGAAGAGTAAATGCTATTGAAATAGTCCAAGATAGTATTCTGGATGCTTTGTTCTTCTAAATGTATGTTTCCAGAATCATCTTTCAAGCTAACTATTCTATTGAAGTGTTTTATTTATCTAGTTGTAGCATGAAAGAATTTTGTGTTTCTATCTCCAGATTGCATCCACTTAATTCGACTTTTTAGTTTCCAATATTCTTCCTCAGACTTTAACTCTCTATCAAGCTGTTTTCTAAGATCAAAGATAGCAGAATAATTAGGTTTGGAAGAGTCATACTCTGAGTGAAGCTTATGCTGGAGATCTTCAATGTTTTTCCTGGAATTTGTTGAGTTTTTTACCTTCCATTGTGAGAGCGTTCTTCTGCATCTTCTTAAGGCTTCCCCAAAGTCTTCACCTGACAAATGTGAACATTCATTCTTCCAAGTTTTTTCTATTTGTGTTTTTACTTGGGAATTTTGACCCCATCTTGGATCATATTTGAATAGACGAGTGCCTTTACCTTTGGTTTGACCTGTATGTAGAAGCAACGGTCTATGATCTGATGCGCCCCAATGCAGCAGTTGCACATAAGCATAGGGGTATAAATCTTGCCATTCTGTTGTTGCTGCTGCTCGATCTATTCTGGATTTGACATTATGTTTGCAGCGCTTGCCCATCCATGTATATGATCCACCAACTGTTGGAATATCATTTAGTCCTGAAACTCGAAGCATTCTTCTGAAGTGTTTGAATGAATGTTCTGGCCTAGTGACTCCTCCAAGTTTCTCTGCATTAGATGCAATGTCATTAAGATCCCCAAAATCAATCTAGGAAAACCCTTATAGAACCCTGATTCTGCTAGATAGGTAAGTTTCCTCCAAAAAAGGTTTCTAAGCTTTCTTACTGGGTTGCCATAGATGTAGCTTAGCCAAAAAATATTTCCATCCTCCCCTTTGATTATCATCTCAGTAAGATTTATATTAGGTGGTTGGACAAAATTAATATCTACATTACTACCCCAAAAAATAGCCATGCCACCACTCAGTCCCTGAGCAGGCAACACAAAAAATTCTGGATAGTTAAGATCTTTAGCAAGATTAGATAAGATATTATAGCCGTTTTTAGTTTCAGTGAGAAGTAAAATATCAAGTTTAGAAAACTTCCTGATATTTTTAGATATGGAATTGTCAGGGAACCTCTCAATCCCTAACAATTCCAGTGTAAGATCTTCATGGCGACTGTGGTGGTTTAAGGTGAACCACCAAACCTTCGTCATCAAGTTCTATTGAGATTCTTTGCCTGACTACTGGTATATCCTCCTATGGTTCTTGGCTGTCTGCCTTCCGCTTGAGAGATGGGTTCTGTTGAGATGAAGATCCTGGTTCTCTGCGCTCAAATCTTATATATTCAGCTTCCATCTGTTGGGACTCCTGAGGGATTATCTGGATAAATCCAACTGGTACTATAGCTTCCCTTTCCTCGTCCTCAACTTGAGCTTGATCTTCAGTAAGTGCATTGATTTCCCCCTGCTCATTCTGTTCCTCTTGTTGTGTTGTTGAACCTTCACCTTGCTGACTGATCTCCTGTGTCTCAGACCTTGTTGGTAGAGTAGGGATTTGACCTGCTTGAGGAGATAAGCAATCCTTGTCTTCATGATTCATGCATCCACAGAGTCCACAATATTTCATGAGTTTATCATAGACCAGTTCCAGGAGTATTGGTTCGCCAATCTCATCTGCTGAATGCAAGTGGTTGTGACGCATCAAGTTTAAGTCTTACCCATACTTCAGACTTATTGTCTTTCGATGGCTCCACTATACGAATACCTTCCACCTTACCCATATCTTTTCCAATTTCATTAACCACCATTGGATTCTTCATATCGTTAGGCAATCAAAAGATTTGGATCCAGAAAGTGATTGTTCGGAGGAAATCAGGATCAAACCTGTCAGACCATTTGTCAGTGACCACCATCCAGTCTTTGAAGTTCCAGGGTCCACGCTCTAAGACTGATAAGAGATGATGCTCTGCCGTGAAATAGAATTGGATGGTTCCGTCGTCGCGAATCTGCCCATGGACTCTATCGTGCAAGCCCCAAGCCCTTGACAAAGTGTTGCGCATCCCATTAAGATTTTGCTGTGAAGGATTGAGACCACGAACTATCAGACTCAGATGATTATCCCTTTCGTTTCGCCGCCTTGTCTCTGCCGATAGTTGAATTGGTTGAAGCGATCTGCCCAGATTGAGAGTCAATCTCTGCATTGATTTCCATAGTTGTTCCTTATCCATCTTGATTCGTAAATTGAAGAGAGACTGATTAGATCGGAGATAGAGTCGCGAACCGAAGTTGAAGCCCTAATCGCCTTTTCAGGAACTTTCGGCAGAGAACTTTAAGCCAAAATTTTTTATTTTTTTCACTAAACCCAAATTTCTTTGTTGTTTTTTTCTGACAACATCGTTGTACTATTAAAAATATTTAGTGAACTAAGGATGCAATTGGTTGCACAATAAAAAAGTTAGTGGAATCAAAGTAGTGGAATAGAAGTGAGTGGAATAGGGATGATAGAGGAATTTTTTATTTCACTCATTCCTCTCCAAAATTGTAGAGGAATAAGTTTTGAAGAATTTGTTCACAAATTCAAATTCCTCTAGAGGAATAAGTAGAATTTTTTTTTACTAACTTTTTTGTCAATTGGTAAACTTTCAGAGTAATACCCAATTCCTCCACTTTTTATTACTCTAAGTATGCAACCAGTTGCAGCCTAAATTGGAGGATTTATAAAGCAAATATCAGAATTAAAAAAAAAAAAAAACAGATGCACACAAAATGGATACTAGTCTTCAATATAAAACCCCAGAGTCCGTAATAAGAGGTAATCTTTATATATAATTGTGAGCGCAAAAATTCTAGGTGTCGATTTTACAGTGATTCTATGATTTTTCGTTTTTTAAAAAAAAATTGCATGTCTTAATACTTTGAATATATGATATGTTATCGAAGCCCATTTTAATTTATTTGAACTAAAATTTCTGGCGTTGGACGTCGAGCACCACCTAGTATCCGTCATTTCCACATTCCATAAGATTATATGACGTATTTGCCTCCGACATCCGCGTATTTCCGGTACTTTATTACAGAGACCTTCGGTAATAAAGTTCACCGTGTCCGCATCACCTTTTCTTGGATTTTACTATTCATTTCCTTTCAGCGTGAATTTTTTTAATTTTTTAAAATAATTTTAAAAATCCTCCATAAAAAGAAACACATTCTTCCTCTCGGTGTGCTTCTTCTTCTTTCCCAAACTTCTTCTTCTTCAGTCATATGGTTTGTTTGTACTTGTTATGATGCTACTACTTTTGTCAGTGAAATCTATAGACGAGGTTGTTTCATGTACTATGTGTTCCTCGTGCGATAATCCTTGCAATCCCGTCCAGCCATCTCCACCTCCGCCTTCTCCTCCACCACTGTCCCCAGCCACCACCACTTGTCCTCCGAGTTTCGGCAGTGGTGGCTCTTACTATTATCCTCCCCCTTCTAACTCAGGTGTTCAAGGTCACTACTATCCCCCGCCGTATACAGGAAACTATCCTACGCCACCTCCACTGAATCCCATCGTTCGTTATTTACCCTTTTATTATCATACGCCACCACCCTCAGGTTCAGGGTCTGATCGGTTTATGTTTTCTTTTCTATTTAGTGTGAAAAACATTCGAATAATGTGGCAGAAGGCAGATCCAGAAATCGGCTTCACGACGGCGACGGAAGTAGCAACGCGGTCTTGACAAGGCAATTGAGGCGTTGAGAGATTAGATCTCGTAGGCTTCTACCTGGAAACTTCTCCTGCCCTTAATTCTCCGGCTTTGAGGACGGTGGGAGAATCGGGGTGCTCCAGCTTTTGGTTCACTCAGACACCGTCAAGGTTCTTTTTGTCTCCCCATTTCTCTCCCCTCCGGCGCAAGTCCCGGTTGTCTGCTCAGATTAGCGTAAAGGCGGTGCATGGGGGTGAAGTTTTTTCTTCCTCGTCCCCTTCTTCCCTTTGCCCTCCGATTTTCTCCTCCGACTGTTCGTGGTCTAGCTTCAACAGAAGCATAAGCACATCGGTTTGGTCTTGGTGACTCTCGACAGCGAAGTCGGCTAATTGGTGACACTTTCCGGTTGTCGGCGGCAGGGTCAGTAGATTATTAAGGTTAGATAGTTAAATGGGTCTTTGGTTGTCACCGGTGTAGTAGTCTAAAGACTGAAAGAACGATATAATAAGTTTTCTAGGAATTAACCTTGACTATACTAGATTAGTCCGGCTAAGCCTGACCACAAGGATAGTCGAACCTTAGTGATTTCAAGCTAAATAGCCTGTTTAGAAGACTTGCATAATTACTACCCTGAATAATTCAAACCATGAATCTCTGATGCAATCCCTTACTTCCTAACGCTTTTTATTATTTGATTATTTCACGTTTTTATACTGTTTTAGATTTTTTAGGCATTTCATTTGACCGAAGACAATCTTTGTTTTCGATCGAAAGATATCCATTCAATTGGATCTGTCACCCAAACCACTTTATTGCTGCTTAGCTCGAGTGAACTCGGACTTGTTACTGCGTACACACTGCTCCTTGTGGATTCGATCCTTAAGTACTACTGCGAGAGTCTGTGCGATTGCAGAATTAATTTGGGTGAAAACTTAACCCCCATCACCCACATTGGAAATATTTAATAGAGACCCTAGATCCTGCAAATATAAATTAAGAGGTTCACCCCTCATTATTTCTCAAGCTCACATAAAACTTAGTTATTAACGTTCTCTCTCATCTTGTAATCTCTCTTACTTCGTCCAAGCAAGTAAGTCGTTTCTTTTAGTTTAAAGTTTGGAGAGTATATCATAGATCAAGTTCCCTTTAGTCTATTACTCGTGTGCTCGAGTATTAGTTCGTGGTCGGTTGTATTCTAGGATTCATAAATCGTTTTGATGCTGAAGCACAATACGGCCGAATTATTGAATTACGGGAAAAAATATCATATTTTGACTCCGTGATGTATTGCTTATTTAAATTACTTATTTAAATTCAGTTCTTGTAATTCGTTTATGCTATCGTTATATCAATAAAATTAGTACTCTTTCTTAATTCAATTTTTGCGCTCCTACAATCTTAATTCAATAAATCCACTTTCTGCTTACAGATTGAGAATGCTTCAAATTTTTTAACGATTTCAAAATCTTCTTAAAATTTGTTTTTTGCGGTCATCTTTTGGTGATTACGCAGAAAGATTAGTGGGGTTTATTTGGTTTTGGTATTACTTTAATAATCCATGGAGTCCACAAGAAAGCAAAACTTTGATTAATTTACTTTTGGATGGTGTTGCTGCAGGTTGGCGTGATGCAAACAGAACATTTAGCAAATTAATTGTTGAAAAAAGGATTCTACCCATTGTTAATCAAAAACATGGGTGTAACAAAACTCATAAACACTACGCCAATAGAATGAAATTTTTTAAGGGAAAGTATCTAAGTGGTGTTGAAATTCTTCGCTTCAGCTCTGGATTTGGATGGGATCCAATCACAAAACGGTTTACGGCTTCAGACGAAGTATGGTCTGATTATATTAAGGTAAACTATTCCTTTTTAATCTTTTTGTGCATTAATGCATGTCTAAAGAGGAGGATTAAGGAAGCCACAACGTGTTTCGAATTCTATTGTTCTTTGTGATGTTGGTAACATGAAACTTTTGTTGGATTATTGTAAAAGTTTTTTTGCTTGTGGAAACGTAAGAAGTAAACCCATATATTTGTCATAGAACTCTCCTCTTCTCTCATAGTTTTGTTAATTTGTTGACCAATTTTGTAATAATTTACTGTTTTGTTTTTGTCGATTTTTAGGCTTATCCAACTTACAAAACTTTTCGTGATGAAACGTTTGAAGAATTTGTTGATCTCAAAGTGATATTTGGAAATAATATAGCTACGGGTTAAAGCTATGAGTTTGGGTGAGGGTACCCATGCTCGACCAAATGAAACTGCACAAAAGGAGCCAACCAATTATGTTGAAGATCTCACAATGAATATCGAGGAAGATCATACACCTACACATTTTTGGGGCAGCGGTTCAAGAGGTTCTTCAGAAAAGCTTCCTTTAAGAAAGAGACATAGAGCTAGTACTATGAACAATGCAGGTGAACCAATCATTCAAACAAAAAATGCAGAAGTACAAACTGAGTTAATTCATTGACAACGGTCACTCAAAAGCTCTTTGCTCTAATACAAGAAAGAAAAGCAAGACAAAAAAGATAAATCGAACAAAGAGAGGCTGAGAAAAAGAAGAACAATGTATGGGAAGCCATCAAAGAGGTCACGGGTTTGGAAGAAGATGTTCGTTACGATGCGGTTAAAGTAATTCACCAATTAGGAATGAAGGGTGAATTTGTCAGTATGTCCACTGATGAGCGCTATGGTTGGACTCTGCGTAATGTCACGGGTTGATGAGTTTTTTTCTTTGTTAGTTTCAAGTTTCTTATTATTATCTCTTTCTCGTATTGTTAAAAATTTTGTTGGATGAGTTTCTAGTATTGTTGAATCTTCTACTGGTTTAATAAAGATAAGAGGCAAATTATTGGATTAGTTTCAATTTTTATATGTCTTGGTCATATCTTTATTATTATTATGACGATACTTTGGAATATGTTAATTGAATCAGTACAGGTTTTTTCTCGATCTCAAAGAAATACATCTTTCCCAATGATAATTTTTTATATATATTCTTTCCTCAAACTGAATTGTCATTTTTTACAAGTGTATAATAATTTATATAAAGGAAAAAGCAAGCTTATTGCTTGACGATAAACCTATAAAAGAGAAGCACCAAGAAATGTATTGATATACAAAGTGTTACCCTATGTATTTCTAACTGCAAGTGCACAACAAATATCAGTTATAGTA